>JAODAL010024444.1:0-60572 GCA_025379985.1 Phyllomedusa bahiana | reverse complement strand
TTATAAAAAAAACCTGATTCGATATATAAAATGCTCCTATGTGATTGTTTGCTTTCAGAGGCTCATTTCTCTTACACTCAGAAACCAGGGAACAGACATCTAAATGGCTAAATAAATAAATCATGTTGTTGGAATAGCCAAATCACGTCCAGACTAATACAGGCGCTCTGCAGACATGTGTTTACATTGCAGTTACATCCAGTGACAGGTTACATCTTTTCCATCCACTCCAGATCCCTGAAACTTTCATGCCCTGATTTTATCCCTGTTGAGTTTGTCACATGACTTAGAATCCTCAGTTTTAAGCCCCCCTTATCCCTGTTCCCGGGGCGTGTAAAGACAATGGGCCGGGTGCAAACTTCAGCTTGGGGCCCCCGCTAACCCCGGACCCGTTTGGGGCCAAGATTTTTGAAAAACAGGTTCCCTACTTGATGTAATGGATGTTTTCTTTATAGCGCGTGTAGAAAATTATTTTTCTTTTAAAAGTTTGGGGCTTAAACTTGTTTTTCTTTCGCCCCATTTGAAATAAATTTTCTTCTATTGGACAAATTGTCTGTTCCTTTTTGCCCCCCACCCCATCAAACATTTTTTTATGGGGTAAACAGAAAAAAATGCAATTGTGCCTTTTGTTTTTGGGGTTTTAGCGAAAAAGTTCCAACTGACACCCGCAGAATACAATAAAAATGTTTTTTTAAAAGGCCCAGTTATCATACTTTTTAGTGACTAATTTCCATCATACTTTTAAATGCCAAAAACCGCATCCAAGAAAAAATTTGATACCAATACAAAAGAACAATAATACTGCGACATTTTGATAATATCCCCACCATAAACAGTTTGAATAATACCATCTTGAATATGAACAATTACCTAAGACCACTATTACCCCCTTATAGTGCCATACAGTGGTAGACCCCCAGTGTACACGGGGCTCTGTAGACTGTATTTTACCTAAATAAGTGACCATATTGTGGTAAAAACCAGTGTACACAGGCTCTGCAGCTGCAAATTTCCTACTCATGACAATAGTGGTAGAACCAGTGACACGGCTCTGAAGATGTATATTACCACATCGTGACCCTTAGTGGTAGATAACACTGTACACAGGGTCTGCAGACTATATTACACTATGGGGAATGTAGAAATTTGGTGTTTAAAACCAAATTTTATGCGCTATAATAGCCTTAATAACAGGGCCCGATTTATGATCCCGCTTACAGCGGGTTATATCGGCACTTCCCGCGTCAGGCGACATTTTGGCCAGGTTTTAAACCACTTTTAAGTGCTCTACCTGTTCCCCCAGTAATGCGCTGAAATGCCATTTGCAAAGCCATTAAAACTATAGCTTCAAAGCTTCTAGTGGCCCCCTCTCCCGCCTTCCCTGAGTTTTAGGGCATTACAAGTTCCCGGGCGCCTTAAAACAATGATAATGGCGTCGGGTGGGGTTTCACTAATGCGAATGGGGCTGGCTGAGTCGGGCCCGAAAATACGCTAGATTCTTTTATTTAGCCCCTTCTAGATAGATAGATGATAGATAGATGATAGATGATGATAGATGAAGATGATAGATAGATAGATAAAAGATAGATAGATAGATAGTAGAAATTTTCATCATATATACACTATATTGTGTGTGAATGTGTATGCCTTATATTAAAAGAGATGGCCCCCTGTGGAGGCTGGGATTATAGTTCTACAAATGTGATGTGGGGCTAAAGTTAGCACCACACACATATGTTTAAGTTTTGATGGCTATTGTGTGGTGTCTGGTACTTGTAGTCCCACGCAGCGCTGTGAACTATAATACCAGCTGCCTCCATTGGGCCAGTCTATGTAATAAAAGGTATAACATTACCAACACCACACCACACAAAACCACTTTCATAACTTAAGTGATTTTATTGTGCATCAGTAAAAGCCTTCCGGCAGGGCTGTGGTTTGAATAGTGCTCTTTGATGCTCCCTCTCTTCTGCCCGGACGTCCTCCCCCTCCATCCTGTGTCTCTCTGCAGCGGCGCTCCGTGCACAGTCAGAGCCGGCTGCCGACTGCAATAGCTGGGTCTGTGTAACTCAGCCAGCACAGCAAAGTGGCGAGGGGGGCCCATGAGGGCCCGGTCAGGGCCCCGGGGCCCAATTGCGCCTTTGCACCCCTGTGCTAAACCCCTGCCTTTTTTTTCTGTGCAAAGGCCCCCATGTGGTAATAGGTGGACATGAGGGGATTATAGGGTGGTAGGTGGAGGTGGATAGGTTATGGGATGATAGGTAGGGGTTGTAGTTTGTGTTGGCACTAGGCTACATTAAACAATGGTGTGGGGATGGGTGATAGAGGAGGTACAGGTGGGTTTTGGGCCATTTCTTTTTTTTCAAAGGTAAGAGGAAAGGTGAGTATAAGTATTTCTAACTAAAGGGCAGTAGTATGGTAAAAAAAAAGTGGACAATCCATTTAAAAATGAGACTGTGGGGAAAGTGTATGACTTATTCGTTCTGTGCTTTATATGATTTCTGTGATTTCTTACTAATGAAAATACTATTTTTTTCTCCTATTCTCTTTTTCCTTCTTGTCTTTTGCTTGACTATTATGCACAATAATCTACTTTGAATAAGTCTGGGATACAAAAAAACCTTCTTATTATTTTTTATGGCTCTTCCATCATGTCAGTCAATTGCCTTTTCTAGTTAACGAATTAATGCAATAGAAAGTTTTATACTTTGTAACATAATTTAATGGATATTTAAAGTATTTTTTAAAAATGTTTAATGTTCCTAAAGCACAGGGGGTTCTGAAGCACCTTTTTTGGCCCACAAAACCAAAAATGTAAGTATCCATTGTTTTCATCTTTATGGCTGAATGTCAAAGTGCATCATTTGGGCAGTGGCGAAGCTACAGGGGTCTCAGTGGCCAAAGTTGCGACCAGACCTTTGAGCCAGGGTGGCCCACAGGCCCTCCTCACCACACAGCTGCATCGCTGGGTCACATAGATCAAGCGATGAAGCGATCGTCACCACCACCGTCAGCGGCTGAGGGGATAAAGGTTTGGATTACACTGCCCGGCCGTTAATACTGAAGGAGTGGTGCAAACCCCCTGTCCCACTGTCTGTTAGGCCCCAGCCCATTTAGGTTGGGCTTAAGAGAAAAAGGAACTGGTGTCCCAGATTCAAAGAGGAGTCCGTCAGGAGAGGTGAGTATTATTATTCATTTCGTTTTTAATTGAGGGTCCTATATATACCTAACTAACTACTGGGGGCCCTTTATATACCTACCTAGCTACTGGGGGGGGCTTATATATACCTCCCTAGCTACTGGGAGCCCAATATATACCTACCTAGCTACAGGGAGCGCGATATATACCTACCTAACTACTGGGGCACCCTATATATGCCAACCCAACTACCGGGGGCCCTATATATACCTACCTAGTTATTGGGGGCCCCTATATACCTACCTAGCTACTGGGGGCCCTATATATACCAACCTAACTAAGGGAGGGGGCCCTAAAAAAAACAACCTAGCTACTGGGGGGCCCTATGTATATCTACCTAACTGCTGGGGCCCTATATATGCCTACCTAACTACTGAGGGGCTTTATATGTACCTATCTAGCTACTTTGAACTCTATATATAACTACATAGCTACTGGGGGCCCTATATATACACCTACCAAGCTACTGGAGGGCCCTGTATATACCTACCTAACTACTGGGGGATCTATATACACCTACCTAACTACTGGGGGACAGTATATATCTATCTACCGGCTGGTGGACCTATGTACCTACTTACCTAAGGGATGCCCTATATACCTACCTACTGGGGGCCCTACCTATTGAGGAGTCCTATGTACCTACTTACCTACTGAGGGTCCTATACCTACCAACTAGAAGGGGCCCTATATACATACCTATCTACGGGGGAACCCTATGTACCTACTTATTAGGTGGGCCTTTATACTTAACTACTGGGGGCCTATGTACCTATTATATTCCCTATATTCCAACCCTAATATATACCCTATATTCCAACCTATCTGCGCTCCTTTTAGGTAGGTTTGACCCTAAAAATTAGATAAGAAGGCAAACTCTTCCTATTAAGTAGGTAAAGTTTCCCTTCAGTATAGGGTTACCTTCAACTATCTGTTGTTGGCATTATATAACTACCTATTGGGGTGGGGCTATACTGAAGGTGAACTTTGCCTACTTAATAAAACAAGTCTGCCACTTATCTGACTAATTTTTATGGTTTAATCTACCTAAAATGAGCTTCTACCTATACACCTGCCTTTTTTTGGGTGGAAGGGGTGAAGTGCGGGTTGGCTACTATATGAAGTGTGTTCCTATCTACTAATAAAAAAAACTTTGAGATTCTTAGATCACACGTTTTGATCAAAAAATGTTTAAGCCCCCCACGGCTTAAAAACGTGATCAAAAGGCGGGTGGGCCTTCGCTATTTTTCCCTTCAATAGAGCCAAATCCAGATTCTCTGGGTCAACCGACCCCCTTTCCAGAGAAAAAAAATAAAAAAAACCCCAAACCCTTGAAAGCTGCCTGATATAACCCTGTGAAGTGGGGGGTTAAAAAAAACCAAAAATGGAGCATCCCTCCCCCCTATATAGATTAAAAGCAATATATGCCAAATACAACGTATGTTCGCAAAAAAAAAACTTTTCTGAAAAACACAGAAAATGTTTAATGGATAATGGAAAGGAGGGTCGGTTGACCCAAGGGAAAATCTGGTTTTTGGCTTTTGGGAGGAAAAGATAGCATAGGACCCCCCTTGAGATCACTTTGTAAGGTGGGGGGTTAAAACTTTTTTTTGATAAAACGGTTTGAACAAAGAATCTAAAAGTTTTTTATGTTGAAAATTAGCATAAATGCTTTTTTGGGGGATTTTATGTTTTGTATAGCCCTATTACTAGTGGCAAGATGGGGGCCCTTTTGTTGTTGTGGGGGTTTATTGTTTAAGTCTAACATGTTTGTGTGGTAAATTTGCGGGGATGAGCTGTGGTCGTTCCATGGGGGTTGGACCGGATAAAAAAGGAAAAAAGAGAAAGACTTCATCAGAAAAGAAAGGGAGTCACAAAAATGAAACGCACTGTAATACTAAATGTCTAAAACCCCTATGATCTACCACGTTGTTTTTGTATGTTGGAAAATTGTCTCAGTGTAACGGTTTACAATCAGTAACGTTTATACTGGTGATATGTGAGGATGATGATGATATATTGGTATTAGTAGGTGCTTGTATATTGTTGTTATTGGTATTATTGATCTTGGTATTCTGGTTTGCTCAGTAACAGTCTGTGGTATTAGTCACTATTTGGTAGTAATATGTGGGGTATTATTTGGTCCTTGTATATTGTTGTTCTTGGTAATATTGGTCTTGGTATACGGGTTTGGTCAGTAATATTATGATGGTATTAGTCACTATAAATGGTGACATTCCGATAATTAGGCCCATGTATAAAGCTTCCCGCAGAAACAGATAAGTCAATTTTAAATTTTTCAGTGTAAACTACTAACAACAACCCCCCCCCCCCCAAAAAAAAAAAAAAAAAACACACAATTGCATTTTTTTCCAGTGTTTTTTTTTTTGTTGGGGGCAGGGGTGGGAACTGAACTTTGGTATTAAATTGTTTTTCTTTTTGGGCCCATTTGAAATTATTTTTTAAAATTGGGCCCAAACCCTTTTCAAGAAATAAATTTTTTGTAGTGCGCTTCACCCCCCCCACATCTGTCCCTTTAAGTCAGGGAACCCGTCATGAAAGATTTGGTCAACAGACGGTGTCTGAGGGTAGGGGGTCCCCAAGCTGAAGTTTTGCACCTGGGCCAATGAGTCTTTAGCTACGACCCTGCATTTTGGCCTACTTTTTTTTCTAATCATCAGTCTTACCTTTGACATTCATTGTAAAAAAGCAAAAAAAGAACAAAAACAAAGGGCCACAGGTATGAACCTGTTTAGGTCTAAAACTCATTTTTTTTGCCCATAGGTTACTATGGGCAAAAGAGTGAGTTTTAGACCTAAACAGTTTCATACACGTGGCCCAATGTTTCAAGTATAAGCAACTACTGCTTATTTGACAAATCAGTCCGTGGATCCATAAAAAAAACTTATATTTGGCTTACAGTTGCATTGCTGTTTTGCAATATACCTTGACAAGAAAATATTATTATCTATTTGTGGTATGAATCTAGTCTAACTCTTGGATGTAAAACATGTAAAACCTATATTATTCTCTATAAAAACCTGGTACAATGTGGGCTTTCCACCATGATGGTATTTTTTAATTAAAGGGGTTGTCTCACTACTAAAGATCTTCAAAAACAAGTCACTTTGCAATACATGTCAATTAACAGTGTCCTACCTATTCTGAGATATCCCCTCTTGTATGGGCTGCATTAGCTCCTCAGATCACTATAGCTACAGACCTGCTTGATCTATCCTGGTAGGCTGCCAGCGCTGGTTGCTATAGCTACAGACCTGGCTTCTACTGCAGCCTAGTGGAAGCCAGTAAACACACCCCTGAATTCAAAATGAAAACAAGAAAATAGGACTGAGGTAAGATGAATCAATATAGTGAGACAATCCCTTTAAGCATTGTTTCCCATATTAAATATGACATTATACTTACAACTCCTGTAAATGTAATTTTCATTCCTTTAATACATGCTGAATGTATTTGCAAGTGATATACCTTCTGAAGAATATTAATATGACATCTCAAGTTTAGATGGCAATTGCTCTTTGAGGGTATGCATGTCATTTCCATAGGATCATAGCAGCAAGGAATCTACATTCTTTATTCTTTTCATGATTTCAGCCTCCTCCCGAGAACATTCTTAGCACTATTCATTGAATCATTTAATGGTCTTTGCATATTTTTAGGTCATTCATATTGTTCTTAAAATGTTTTTGAGCAACATTTTAAGCTAGTGTTTTAATAAACCAACTTAATTATGGTTACTTAAATTGTTTAACATATTCTGACACGTTCTTGATGCATTTTTTATGCATTTTTTATGCCTTTTTGTGGACAGAGTATGCAACAGCAGAATTAATGTTGTAGCATTGGCTGCATCAAAAACGCTGTCATAAAACGCCGTAAAAAATGGGCACCGTGTGTAAAGCACCGCCTAAGCGTTGTACCAAGTTGTATTAGAATACATAAGGTATGTGGCAACTTGAGAGAGATTAGATGAGGCATCCATTTTACATAACGAGGGGAAGTAAAAAGTAGGCTTGGAAGTTATAAATAGTGTTGATTTCGAGTTTTTTATCCGACTAAAGTTTGAAATCGTCCCAATGGAGGTTTTTAATGGTGGATCGAAATTTCTTCAACATGGCGATAATTAAGGTTAAAATCTGTGCATCTCTATTAACGATCGCGCCTTTTTCGGCGCTTCCTGTCAATTTTGGCGGGCCATCAAATCAGATACAGATAGAGCAGGTGAGAATGTTGTGCGACGTCAATGACTGGAATGAAGTATGGTTGCGATTGCTGGAAATTCACATGACCTTACGTATTTAAGCTAGAAGCACCCTTCCTGTTCAAGGCCCCTAGTGTCTCCAGCGTCTCAGTAGGAAGTAGGGACGTGCGCTCTGTGCCTGTGGCCAAACAGCTCATCGAAATTAGTCTAATTTCCTGTTCTGCACAGGAAACCTCTACTCATTAGCTGTGATCCTTCCAAATTAGTTAGAGTTAAGAGATTTGAAAGATTTATTTAGTTTAGCTAGAGAAATTTTAAAGCATGGCATCTACCGCGGAAAAGTCCAACGGGTGGGAGCAGGGGTGTGGCCGCGTGGCGAACAACATAACAAGCTCTATCAATAAAGAACACTGGATAGAAGTTCAGCTCAAGACTTAGTTGTATACAGTTGGATATGCGAATAACTTATTAATACGCATTATTTCTATTGAAAAATTACATGGATATATGGCAGCCTGAACTTATATTGATACACATCATTTCTAGTAACTGCAGGTCTCTTGTTTATGGTGCAAAACCTCCACTTTTATTATCCGTATACATTTCAATATGGTGGAGTCATTTATAATTGTTAACCCATTCCACTGTTGTTGATATATCCACCTTGCAGATAAATTACAAATCTCCAGCAGATCTGTAGGTCTCCAGCACAGGGTGTGGGTTGTGTGCCAAAATATACCGTAGGATCATACAAAACATAACTGGAGGGTGCAGGATACGTGTTTTTGACTTTTTGGCGCATGCACCCAGCATGGTTCATTGACGGCAGTCTAAATCCTACGTAAATCTTAAAACATGCAATTCTATAGTCACCATAGGTGATAAGTGAAAGGTGCAAAAAATACCGGATGTATTTATACGATAAACATAACAGATACGTGTTTGTTTGACTTTTGAGCACCCAGCTTTGTTCATTTACGCAGCATCCACGTGAACTCTTAAAACAGCAATTCTAGTAGTCACAAACAGGTGAATTGAAAAGGTGCAAAAAATACTGTGTAATATGACGAAAACATAACAGATAACGTGTTTTTTGACGTTTGGCAGCCCAGCTTATTTGTTTCATGTGACCAGCATCCACGTAAAATCTTAAAGACAGCAAATTTCCTATAGTCACCCAGGAGACATGGAAAGTGCAAAAAATAACCGTTATTATGACGAAAACATAACAGATACGTTTTTTTTGACTTTTGCTCAACGCCAGCTTTGTCAATGACGCAGCAGTCCTACGTAAATCTTAAAACAGCAATTCTTAGTCCCACCACAGAGGTGAATTGAAAGAGTGCAAAAAATACCGTGTATTATACAACAACATAACAGGATACGTTTTTTTGACTTTTGAGCGCACACACCCGAGCTTTGTTCTGTGTGAGACGTCAGCATCCCCGTAATCTTAAAACAGCAATTCTATAGTCACCGACAGGGTGCACTGTGAATTTAAAGTGTGCAAAAAATACCGTTGTATTATAAGAAAACATAACGAGATACGGTTATTTTGGACTTTTGCGCACCCAGTTTTGTTCATTGACGCAGCATCCACGCAAATCTTTCAAACAGCAATTCTATATGTCACCACAGGTGAATTGAAAGGTGCAAAAAAATACACCATAGTGTAAATACGAAAACATAACATATACGTGTTTTTTGACTTTCGGCACCCGCTTATGTTCATTGACGCTAAGCAACCACGTAAAACTTATAACAGCAATTCTATTGAGTCACCACAGGTTGAATTGAAAGGAGCAAAAAATACCTGTGTTAATGTCTTACTATAAACATAACAGATACTGTGTTTTTTTGCACTTCTTGTGCTCCGCAGCCAGATTTGTTTGATAGACACCTTGGCAGTGTAAATTTAGAATCCAGAAATTTTGTTGTTATGATAAGAGGGATTTGAGAATAGCTTTGTTTTTGCCGTCTTTTAAATAAGGAGACAAACCAAACTATTCCATACCTTCTAAAAAAATTTTTATATTTTGAACATTGGAGGCTAATGCAGGTGTAAGCGAAGCGAAAAGAGGGGGTAGCACATGGATTTGTAGAGGAACGAGAGAAGGAGCTTCCATCCAGTGCTGGCGACAACACGCATGCCTAGCGGATCGTCAGTTTGCAGGACCGTTAGGCCTGTCTGTCATCTGCAGTTCAGGGCCCATTATTCTACGGTAAACGAGACTCGTCGCCAATCTGTCCTTCATTTGTTCAATGCACGCCTTTCATCTAGCATGTCTTAACCTCCTCTGCCCTCGCCAGTCCACGGCCACAAATGTCGGCATCAGCATCATCAGCATCCTCCAACAGAAGGCAGCCCCATAGATGTCAGCAGCTCGTGTACACACCACTGGGATAAGTCCATAGTCTGAAGACCTCTTTGATGACAGAAATAGCGTGTTGGGGTCAGAAGGCATGTTAAAAGATCAAGAGGATGATTTAGTCCTGCCTGAACGCCCAGTTACTGATGCCATCAGAGGAAGGTGAAGGAAGCCGGTCAATCGGCAAAAATCTCGAGGGGCGGGTGGGAGTAAAGTTCTGGCACACGCCTTGCATTTTCCCCTTGCTTGTTAAGCCAGCAGGCTTCTGTGAATGCAGAAAGTCAGGACGACCAAGATACCTGTGTTGATTGATGATGATGGATGACGACATTGCGGATGCCATCGCTGGTCAGTTTTCTACCGCCGACTTTGCTTGCGAGCGCGGTTCATCAGTCGGAGCGATGAGGAAGACGGTTGGGGAAGTAGTTCAATACGGGTCCCCGCCACAAAAACGGGAGAGTGTGCGGTACGCGAAGAAGTCCGCGTGATATTAGTCTGACCAGCCACGGTCAGCGCAAACCCGCTCCTCGCTTATTATCGCTGTCAAAAAGGTCCTGGACCGTCTCAAGCGCTGGGGCCCATTCTGATTGAGCAAGCCTCTGATTCACCATTGCAGCGAGTGGTCATATTGCCGCCATATGTAGCCGTAAACGCAAAGTAGAGGCAAGAACCTTAAGAGTGTTAACCACCCGACCAACATGTCTAGCACATGGCAGGCGAATGCATGAGTTGAAATATGGAGAGGAAACACTTTGCCAAAAAAGGCAGGACCGACTCCAGGTCCTCAAACCACTGTCACAACCCTCTGACCTCCCGCTACCCTCCTACCGCCACCACCAAGCGTTCCTCAGTTCTGCCCATGTCTCTCTCAGAGTCATGATCATGGATCATCCGTTCCGCTTCAGCTCCACCGTCGCCCGAGTACCGTACCACAGCACCACCAGGAGAACCCCATCCTACTTCCCTTCTCCTTCCAGCCAGTTTGACGAAACATCACGCCTTACTAGCGCCAGGTCTAGGCAGCCAGCCTGGTCTGAGTCTATCCAGGCATTTGGGAGAGCAGTAAGAAAAACTTTAACACGCCAAACCATCCCAAAGCCAAAAGCCTGAAATGTCGGCATTTGCCAGGCTTTTGGCGCTTAGGATAATGTTGGCCTTTCCGTCTGTTTGGGACACAGATGGGGTTCCGTCCTCACGTCAAGGCCCTCGCCTGGCCCCCCTAATACCAGATCCGAGCAGGCATTTTCTTTCTTTCTTGCCAGAAAAGCTCGGTCTCCCTGATGTGCCCTTCTGCCAGCCACGTGTCAAATCTAAAAATTTCAATTAGCGTGTGTGTCGGCTGGCATTCTCTGTGTCCGTAAAACTCAACTTCACCACCGACAATGGACTAGTAAGCACGGCCAAGGCCGGCTAATATCTCTGAGAACAGCTCACTGGGTGAGCAGGGTGTATTCTCCTGGGGTGACGGTGGCTCGACTCAGGCTCGGCGATGCGCTCAAAACCCAGGAATGGTGCATGGCTCCTTTTCCCCAAGGTTCTCGGTGGCATCACGTGCCTCAGACGACACCAGCCGTGTTTTGAATATTAATCTGTCCGTTTGGAGACCCGTGTCCACACTCAGCTTGAACGAGCTGAGTTGTGAACGTCTCTCCGCAACGAGACCGAAGCGCTGGCTGGGGACAAGAACCTTGTGCCAGCAAGGTGGTGTGGCGATAAACGAGCGAAATCTGCTGGCCGCGCCCTTAAGATCGGATAGGCTGGAGCACAGTCCCGTTGCCTGGCACAATGTCAGTTAACCTTTGTTCGTCCAGAAAATTTTCAAAAGAGCTACCCGGGCGTCTGGACTGTGCCTGCTGAAAAGGCTCTGAGTGTCCTGAGGTTCGCACTTCCGCCTTCACCGAACCCTGCTTTCTCCCCCCTGGCTGGCGTTGCAGTCGTCATCTCGGGCCTCCCCCGTCACCCGTCACATTGTGACGCTTGGCAACACGCTGGAATTCCACCCTCCACAATGCGCCAGCGATTGGGGGTAGTCAGCGCAATGCCATTACGCATACGAAGTGTCATCATGGCCCTGAACAAGGCAAGCGTCGGACCTCGGGGTTATTGAGCGACCACCGATAGCGTGCGGAGTGCATGGTGAAAGACTTTCCATTGCATGCCATGCTTGCCAGTTTTGAGAATGCCATCAAAAAATGGTCAGTGCGGACGATGCGCCCTTAGTCAGCTATGAGCATTTGTGGTGTGATCATCTATTCTGGAACGAATCGTTGACACTCTGATACATCAGGTCCCCGCCAGCTCGACGAGGAGGAACAGTACACAGATGCAGACACGAGCCTTTCTCTCCATCAAATCACAAGGCCCGCAGTTTCCAATTTTATTATCGGATCGTTCATAAGGGCAGTGTACAGGGGTCGCAGAGCTTGTGCATACGCGGCACCTTCGCTCTCATGGGTGCATCATCTGAGGCAAGTCAGAGGGCTGTGTTGAAGCTGTGCCTGGAGGAAAGCGGAGGCGGAGGAGGCGGAGGAGGAGGTATTCTAGCACCAACGTCCCCTGGCCATCTTGTGAAAGAGTGTTGCGTGAATTTGAGGAGCATATGAGTGAGATGAGTTTGCTAGTGCCCCTCCAAGCACCCAGAGCGGCTGGGAAACTCAAGGGCTCCATCCATCACACATGAGTTGCATGATCTCCATTTCCTCCAACATGATCCCGCATTAATGTGCCATCAAAATGATCAACATCTTATACTGGTGGCCACCCTGCCTGTATCCCCCGGTTCAAACACAAAACTTCAGCACTTTCCTTCCACCCACCCCAAATAGAAGTAAAATGCGAGGAAAGTGGTGATGACCTTGCTGATTGATCAACTGGGAGACATCTGTTGCGTCTCTGCTTCAAAGTTCCTCAAATGTCCGGTGGTACAACATCAGCGACGTGTACAGCCAGTAGAGTGCCGTAAGCAGAGGCCGTAGCGGCAGCAGCAGCAGGCAAGGTGGCAGAAGCCTAATGTATGTGACCTCTGAGCAATCTTTTTACCACCTGCACCGACGCATGCAATGCAGGGCACACATCCAACACACATGAGATCAGCTTAAGATCATGTGCACGACTATCTGCTCTCAACACCGATGTTTTTTGATGTGTTCCGTGGGACCCCAATAGACTTCTGGGAATCCAAAATTTGACGAATGCCCGAGCTCGCTACATCCGCCCCCCCGCCCCGCCCACGCCATATAGGTGTTATTCTCCCAGCAGCCAGTCGTCATATCTGAGGCCGGATCTTCAGCACAAGCTGGAGAGTCATTACAGACAAACGCATTCCGACTTTCCACAGATAAATGTGGATCTTTTGACTTTCAATCAAGAGTGATTCAGCATGGATCTCTGATGATTTGTGAGGCCCCTAATGCCGAGGTCACCGATTAAGTAGCTGGTCTACTTCACATTCCTTCTACTCCAAACAGAAATGGTCCTCTTCGAAAAAAAACTTATTTTTAAATGATCATTTCTTTTCTGCGCAATTTTTATTCCTCAATTCCAACAGTTAATTTTTTTTCTGGTTTTTCTGTGAGGAGACTAAAAGAACAAGGTTTCATGAAAACAAAACCATATTCACCATTTCCATCACTTCATCTTTAGAATTTTTCACATTGTCAATGGTTTTTTAGGGTCTTGTTGCCTCACAATGTTTTAACAGTGGAGCTGTATAAGTCATTATTTAAATTTTTTGTGGGTCTTGTTGCTGTGAGATACAGCAATAATCATGGTCCTTTGGTGAACATATGGGGTGTTTGGGTGTGAAATTTGGCTTCTTAATGCGTCGGCATTTCTTCTTCCTTCACAGATTTTAAACAGTGGCTGAGAAGTCATATTTTTATATTTTTGGGGTCATGAGTAGCTGTGAGAAAAAGCTATAAATCATTGGTCCTTTGGAACCAAAATGTGCTTCTATAGGTGGCATTTCTCCCTCACCATATTGTTAAAAGTGGTCTTGAGAAGTCATATCATGTATAGATAATTTTTTAGAGGGGTCATGTTGCTGTGAGATTGACAGACCATAATGCATGGGTCCAATTGTGAACAGAATGTGCTTCTAAGTGGCATTTCTCCTTCACAATTTTTATGTTTAAACGTGGCTGAGACAGGCATTTTTTAAAATTTTTTGAGGGTTCATGCTGCTTTGAAATGATCAAAATACTACAGTCCTAATCTAGAAAAAATGTTGTTTCTAATAGACATATTGTTCATCCACAATTGTCAAAAGTGAAATCATTGGGTCATGTTGTTGAATTTGGGGGCATTTTGCTGGTGACATGCCGACTAGTAATACAGGTCCTATTCTAAAAAATGTTGTTTCTAACAGACATTTTTTCTTCACAGATTGTCAAATGTGCTCAGAGGGTCATGCTTTGAATATTTTGTGAGGACCATTTTGCTGTGACATGCAGCTATACTACAGGTCCTATCTAAAAAATGTTGTTTCTAACAGACAATGTGGTTCTTCACAATGGGTCTAAGAGTGCTCAAGGTTGATGGGGCTGTCCGAGAAACAGTAATAGGATTAGGACACTGTTAAATGACACATAATACAAAATGACGTTGTTTTTGCAAGATCTTTAACATAGCTATATACAATCCCTTTATAGAGACAAGACCGCATCTTAATACCATTAAAAAAGAGAAGACGAAAGACTTGGTGGGTATTCCATCCGATTTAAAAATGTGTTTTTCTGGAAATAAAAGTACTAAAAAACTTGCATGTCAAAATGCTTGTTAAAAAAATGTCCTCATTACTTGAACGCAAGGAGGGTACAAGGAAGAACTAACCATATGTAGGTTATTCAAGGACATGGAGTATATGGATGCACGGCGACAGAGAGACAAAAGTACAGAGGACCATTCTCCTCCTCATCACTTGTAGTAAAAGTGTGAGAAAAAGAATGCCAGAGTAAAGTGGGCTCCTGGGTGGTAACAGGAGCGTTAACCACCAGTATTAGGTATACCAAGTGAAGCTCAAGTTGTCCACACTCCTCACGGAGGGGCAAGCGCTACTGCAGGTATTGACTGTTACTGAGAGAGGCTGGAAGTTTCTCACACATTCGCTTGCCGCCTACTGCTTCAGGCAAGACAGTTTTCGTTTCTTGCGTCATCAGGGCAGTTTAAACCATGGTGTTGAATAGAAGGACGGTACGCCAGCCAGTCTCTCACCAGCACCCACTGTAAGCTCCGCCCTTGGTCATGCTGTGGCCCCAGGACAGGATAAAGTTCCAAATGTCCAGTGGAACACTAAAATTGTGTGGTTGGAAAGACTCCTTTTTTGCCCAGGCGATCTAATTTAAAAATGTTGGTGTCATGCAGGTTTGGGGCTCATGGCTGTGGCCAGGACAGGTTATGAGACAATGTCCCAGTTCAACTAAAGATGGTGAGTTAAAGACTCCGTTTTCTGCACTTTTTTAAATCTGGGGGTTATGCAGGAGTTGGGGCTCTTTCTGTGGCCCAGTACGATTTATAGGTACAATGATCGCAGTGAAACTAAAATGGGTAGGTTTAAAGACTTCCGTTTCTGTTTCCGCACTTTTTAAATGTGGGTGGTCATGGCAGTTTTGGGCTCATGCTGTTGGCCCAGAGACAGGTATAGTCCAATGTCCATGTGAAACTAAAATGGTGGTTAAAGACTCCTTTTGTTCAGGCAGCTTTTAAATGTGAGGGGTCAATCAGGGTTTGTTGGCGTCATGCAGTGGCCCAGGACAGGTGATAGTCAATGTCCAGTGAAACTAAAATGGTAGGTTAGAAAGACTCCTTTTTGCGGCACTATTTTAATGTGGGGGTCCATGCAGGGTTTGGGCTCAAGCTGTGGCCCAAGGACAGGATATAGTCACAATAGTCCAGTTAAAACTAGAAATGGTGTTGAAAAGACTCCTTTTTCCGTGCACTTCTGATTTAAATGTGGGGGTCAATGCAGGTTTGGGGCTTCATGGGCTGTGGCCCACGGACAGTGTAAAGTCCAATGTCCATTGAAACTAAAATGGTGGGGTTGAACACTCCCTTTATTTCCGGCACTTTTTAGGGGTTGAGGAATCTGGGGGTTTAGCTAGGGTTTGGGTGCGTCATGCTGTGGCCCATTAGCAGTATAATGAGTCAATGTCCAGTGAAACTTAAATGGGTGGGTGAAAAGAACTCCGTTTTCTTTTTTTCCGGCACTTTTAAAATGTGGGGGTCGATGCAGGTTTGGGGCTCTTGCTGTGGCCCAGGACAGGTATAGTTCTTCAGATGTCCAGTTCAACTAAATGTGGTTGAAAGACTCCTTTTGTACCGTGGCACTTTTTTTAAATGTGGGGGTGCATGCAGTGTTTGTTTTGGGGCTCATGCTGGCGTTCCAGGACAGAGGATATTCAATGTCCAGTTCAAGTAAAATGATGGTTCATTTCATACCGTGCCTTTCATGTCACGTTTTAATTTTGTGATGCAGGTTTAAGGGTCATTGATTGTGGTACGATAGACAGGGGATATTGAGAAATATGTGTCCTGACTTTTTTTCTGTGGCTTTTATAGCCTAAGTGTTGTGCCTAAGATGTAGCAGGTATCCATTTGACTGTTGTGGCTGTTAATTCCAGCTTCTCCAGCCCTGTTTGGGAGTAAGAATGAAGGTGTTGTTGCTCTCCCATAGACTTTAATGGTCATCGGAGATGATCGACTATCGACTATCGAAAACCTTATCGATGGTGGCCGACTATCGACTATCGATCGATGTCGATAGCCAACGTAATCGCTCAACACTATTAATAAAGGCAGTTTCACTGCAGTGCAATACTGCCACAAAACAACTGCACCAAAAATGCGACAAATGCACACAGTATGAAAACAACCTTAGTGTGCTGAACACAGTGCGGTTTGGAGCATTTTTTCACTTGCAGTACTGCACTGCTAGTAAACTGCCTTTATTACCAGCAAGCTTCTTTCACTTATCCAAATTATTTGGAAAAGTGAGTAATCAATTATTGTGTTTATATTCTGCAAGACTTTACAGGAGTTTTCCATTTTAGAAAACTGTTTGTCACACACCCTATTAGAAAATTCTGATTTAATAGAAGAGGGTCCCTTATTCAAGATCCTTATCTCTTGGTCAGAACAAAGAGAGGTTACAAAGAGTGTCTCTTACGATATGTTCACATGGCGTAATTGCTGGGCGTATTTCGGCACGTAATTGCACTGCAATGCGCCCAAAATATGCTCCACAATTACCGTAATTCATAGCTCTCACAGAGCATTTTCCCTGACGTATAATATGTGGCTAAAGAGCGAAAGTGAATAGGAGCTGGCTTCGTTTTTTCTAGAAATTACGCGTGGTCACTTTATTTCTAAAACCCCAAATTGCATGCTTACATATGCGCTCAATTAGTGGTAACACTGAAACCTGTAGGACGGGTATTACGGCATTAAAAAGAAAACCCCATTGTTTAATGGGGGACACATTTTAAACAAAGGACCTAGAGAAGGGCGAATCGATTCTAACGAAGTGGAATTCG
Source organism: Phyllomedusa bahiana (assembly GCA_025379985.1). Taxonomy (NCBI): domain Eukaryota; kingdom Metazoa; phylum Chordata; class Amphibia; order Anura; family Hylidae; genus Phyllomedusa; species Phyllomedusa bahiana. The sequence goes on along the minus strand of JAODAL010024444.1, from coordinate 43,253 downwards.
TTTAGAATTCGGGGAAACTTGGTTCTGAACATTTGGGGTATTCGGGTGAACAAGTGTGCTTTGATTGATAAAATGGCTGCGAGCACATGGCGTCCATTCAAAGCACTCGGGAGAAAAAGGGGGCATACCCTGCATGACATGTCAAAAAATGCCCCAACAGAGCCGCGGGTTCTGTGACGTACCGCACTATTAAGCCCGGTCGACCCCGGATCTCACACTCCTCTCACTGTACTGATCAGGGGAAGGTGCGCGCGCTGATTTTTTCTGGGGAACTGTTTTTTATACAGCTTTTTTTTGGGGGGTGCTCATTTGTCTCAGAGACGGCTTCTTTTAAAGGGGGTTTTCTCACACAAAGATTGCTTTTTATTTTAAAAAATTCTTGCAAAAAAATCACTTTGCAATATTGTCCATTAAAAGTGTCCTACCTTTCCCAAAAATCCCCTTTGTTGGGGGTGCATCAGCTCCTCAGGTTGCTTTGCACAGACCTTTTTGTCTCTCCTGATAGGCTGCCAGCGCTGGTTGCTATAGTCAGACCTGGCTTCTACTGAAAACCCAGTAGAAGCCAGTAAACACACCCCTGAATTCAAATTATACCAAGAAAACAGAATGAATCAATGAAGTGAGACAACCCCTTTAATGTTCTATTTCTGATTTTTTGGTGTATTGGATCTGAAGTCCACTGTGCGTCCACTGCAGCTGCATATACATTTTAATGCATCTGCTCACACACATTGAATATCCAAGGGGGACTAAGCCAGTTCCCGTTGTATTCATTTAAAAAAACAGCGTTTTTATAATCAAATACCCCTTTTATTTTTTTTGGGCTGCTCAATTCTTTTTCGCAATTTACATCCAGGGGTAATTAAAAAGTTTTTTTTTGTGGGTGACAAAAATAGACCGTCTTTTTCACCGCCAAAAAATACAATTTTCCTGTAGCATAATTCATCAAGACGAAGAGTTAATTACAATTTTTTTTCTCTTGTGTGTAGCGTATGAAAACACACACTTGTAACACGCAACAAAAGCTAGTAGTTTCCGGCTGCTCATTCTTTTGCGCAATTTACATCCATGGTTAATTAAGCGTTGTTCTGTGCTGCTGTTGTGACTCCAAGAAACCGTCTTTTTCACCGCCAAAAAATAGAAATTTCCTGGTTTAGCATAATTTCACAAGCGAAGGTTAATTACAATTTTTTCTCTTGGTTTGTGTAGCGTAGAAAATACGCAATTGTAACACGCTACAAAGCTAGTAGTTTCCGGCTGCTCAATTCTTTGCGCAAATTTACAATCCAAGGGGTTAATTATGCTTTGTCTGCTGCGGTTGTGACTCAGAGAAACCGTCTTTTTTCACCACCAAAAAATCAATTTCCTGTCATAATTCACAATCTACGAAGTTAATTACAATTTTTTTCTCTTGTTGTGTACGTAGAAAACACGCAAATTTGTAACACGCTACAAAGCTAGTAAGTTTCCGGCTGCTCAATTCTTTTGCCAATTTACATCCAGGGTTTAATTAAGCGTTGTTTCTGCTGCTGTTGTGACTCCAAGAAACCGTCTTATTCACCGCTTAAAAAATAAAATTTTCCTTGTACTAATTCACAGCGAAGGTTAATTAAAATTTTTTCCTCTTGTGTAGCGTAGAAAACACGCAATTGTTATCACGCTACAAAGCTAGTAGTTTCTGGCTGCTCAATTCTTTTGCGCTATTATACATCCAGGGTTAATTAAGCGTTGTTCAGCATTGTAATCAGAAAAAAAACTTGTTTTTCACCGCCACAAAAGAAATTCTGTAGCATAATTCAATATCCGAATGTTAATTGAAGCCTGTTTGTGCTTTTATATTCAGTAGAATACACAGAGTTTTTAAACAACACATACAATCAATTTTTTCTGCCCATTTGTGTGAGCGCAATTATATCCAAGGGTTATCAAGCTTCTAGTGGTTTCATTTGGCGTCAAATACAGGTTGTGTATTTAATTCATATACATGAATCTTCATCAAAACAGTGTCTGAACATTATAGAACAAACAGTATGGTCAACAGAGAGGTGGCAGGCTCTTCACCTGCGAGTGGCAGAGGCACAAATCATTCAGGCCCAGGTCGCAGCACAGCAAGGGGACGTCGCAGCATGGGTCCACTCGGTGAGGCACCACACTGCTCGCTGTCAACTAGCGGCCGTGTCGTATGTTCATCTAAGCGAACCACCATGGTACTCTTGATATGGTTACTCAAGTCATCCACGTCCTCACAAAGACATCTGACAACCCCAGCCCAGAGTCGGTGGGAACGTCCAGACACAACCCATAGTTTGGACATGGCTCGGAAGCTGGTCAGACGGCCCACCACCTGTCCTCAACCCTCCTCTGTCCCCACCGGTTTCCCTCATCAGAGATCTACTATGTGGTTCTGGGCTCAGCAGCCACTATATAGACGAGGATGAACAATTTGAGATAGGGCAGTCACAGCTACTTGGCATGCGTAGAAATGGTGGCCAAAGTATCCCCTGCTTCTTGCAGTAGGCGGCGAAAGTATAGATGTTGAAGAGTGTCATGGGATGTCACGTTAGTCTGAGCGGGTCAAGCTCTGCATACACAAACCGGTGATGAGGACAGACAGTGGACGATGAAAAACACAAATAAATGATGTAGCCGACGCAATGGGAGTCCGGGTGAGGCAAGGGCTATACAATCATCGACAGGAGAAGAAGTCGTCAGCATTGCGCGTCATACAGCGGCGCAGCCCAGCAAGCTGGGTCGTGTGGGCCGTGAGTCAGCAGATAGCAGCAGTGTGAGGTCTGGGAGCCAAGCTGCACGGGTAAAAAACCCAACTAACCCACACCCACCATCCCCAACCACCCCCGCTCTTCCACTTGTCCCGCAGTGTCAACAAAGATAGCGGCACGGGCTCAGCGAGGCAGCGGCGCAGTAGTTCACTGTAAAATCCGATACTCGGCGGTGCGTGGCAGTCATCTTTGCTAAGACACCGGAACGGACGCCGAATATGGTAGTACTGTAGAATCGAACAGCAGCAAGTGAACCGTGGCCAGGGAGCAAAACGTTTGTGCACCACGGCCCTGCGTCAAAAAATTTGCAGCGTCACAACCGTTTGCCCTGGGAGAAACTTGTGTCTCGATTTGGATGGTCCAGTCCTAGCGCCGGCAGCAACAAGCAGCATGCAGCAGCGCCAGTGTTACGCATGCACATTTGCAGGCCAGTCTGGCTCCACCACCTCTGCAGAAGGGATGCTGTTTCTCTTGACATTCATCTCCCGGTCTCCAGATGCTCCTGCTACCTCGCTACTCGATGGCAGCCAGTCATTCTCTTTTCCCCTAGGGGTTTAGGGATGGGTTTCTCCCTCCCCCACCCCCCTCAATCCCCCTTTGCAGCACCACCCCCCCACACCCCACACCCCCACCCCCAACCCACAGGAGCCACCACCCCCCCCGGCGGGGGGGGGGGGGGGGGGGGGGGGGGGGCACGCGCCAACCGGGGGGGGGTGAGAGGTGGCAGAGTCGTTATCAGGCGAGTGCGTGATCGCAAGAGCACTACGCCAAGTAGTGCGCGTCCACGATTTTCACAACAAAATAATGGGGGGGGAACATCCAAAGACATCAGACAAAGTACTTGACCGTGCTCCTGTGCGCAAGTTGATTGGTGACATGCAGTACACACCTACCCATTTCCACAATCGTAGACTCTGCAACCGTATCAGAGACTATTGGCTGTGCACATAGCCGAGATGGAAGTCTTTTCCAAAAAGGCAGTACACAGCACTTTAGCATAAATATGTAGAACAGAAGGTAGGGGCCAGTCCTTAAGGCTTATCGATTTGTCATACCAAGGTGCACGACAGCCGCGACTTCATAGGACATCTAGTAACTCGGTCGAGTCTTCATGTAAATGTTCCGTTTACGGGCGGCAGACACCCACACACCACACTGGGTTAATATGTTGCTTCTTAGGGGGGGGGGGGGGGGGGGGGGGGGGGGGGGGGGGGCGGGGGGGGGGGGGGGGGGGGGCCCCGGGGGGGGGGGTCGGGGGGGGGGGGGGGGGGGGGGGGGGGTGGGGGGCGGGGGAGGGGGGGCGGGGGCGGGGCGGGGGGTTTCTTTACAACAAGGGGCGGGGGGGGGGAAATTGGTAAGGAGACAGACTGCTTTCTTCTCTCCATAAATGCGGCACCTAGCGCCAATGTCCGCCATCCTCGCTCGCTCCATCCACCACCACCATCCTCAGCCTACCACTGCTCCAGTCATACCACATGTGTAGGGCACAGCGGTGCTCACGCAGTTCTACACCTGGCTTGCCCTCCGCGAACTAAGTCCCCACAGGGGAGGAACTGCTCCGCGTCCTGAAGCAAGAAATCGATGTGGAGCTTTTCTACCGCGCCAACTGCAAATTCGGAAGCCATAGTGACGGGACAATGGGAGGAACTGGTGTCTGCCCATGCTGCACCGAGGAGGGATGGTACCATGTGCCCTGAATGGGCGCCCACGCCGTGTTTCAATTCTGGTTGTGAAAAGGTTCTGAAGTCTTCCACCGATCTTCAGAACATTCTGAAAATGGCCAGGAAACTGTGCAGCCCTTCATCATTCGTACAAAGCCAGGAACACCCTTTCTCGAGTTGCAGCGGCAGAACGGCCTCCCCAACGACACTCTTGATATGTGATGTTTCCACCCGATGGAATTCCAGCCATGCACATGTTGACTGACCATTATCGATGGTTAGTTAAAAAAAGGCATTTTAATTGTGCATGTATAGAGTTTATAGCCACTTACCTAAAGAAATTAAGAACGGGAAGTTTCTTACATCCCCGCTCCCCTTTCCAAAGACCTAAAAATGTAAGAACCCTTCCTCCCTCCGAAACAACACCCAGTGTAACTATGATGTCAGCCAGGGCAGCTTCATGCTTGACAACCTGCCGTTTGTGAGGCCATTCGAGTGAGCCACGTATTTGAGATCATTCGCCCTGACACGGGATGAATAACTCATTCCACAGGCTTCATGTCCAGGAACAGATGCTGAAAAAGTCTTTCTGGAGGCAGGGGACTTGAGACGTGGCGACTACATCTCGGGGCTCATGATTCCAGTGTGGACTGAACTGGAGAGGGAGGAGGAGGACATTGGAGCAGAAGCTATTGTCTGGTGAAATGATGGAATTCTACCGAGGAGACAAGAGAGGAGGTAGCAGGAGCATCTGGAGGAGGTGGATGGAGATGAGGAAGACGAGCAGAGACCCCCGAGCACCAGTGGCAGTATACAGTGGAAAATGGAGGCAGGGGAGCCCATCGGAGTCACTTAGTGCAGATGGCCCGCAGCATCTTATTTTGCCTGGCTAGTGACAGCCGAATAGTCCAGCATCCGGCAAGAGGGAATGACTGTCTGGCTCCACCCTGATTGGACGCGCTCGCTACGCATGACCGAAAATGGGAGGCCTTTTTCCCAGCTATAGAGAGGGAGGACCAACTCAAGATACTATATAGGAAATCCTCTGTAATCAGATGGCCAGCTGCCTATTTGCGGCATCGTCCGCTCCTCTGACAGGTCTGACCGGGGGATTCCCGTAGCGCTCACTACTACTGCCGCGGACTAGCTGGGGGATAGTGGGGGGTAGGAAGCAGTACCAGCTGCCATCAGCAGTAACCTAAGTCTGGGACGTGCACTGAAGAGCAGTTTTTATTCTTCAACTTCCTTCACCCGCCTAGTGATGGAGGTTATGTTCCCGCCAGCATCAGCAGCATCAGTAGACCTGGAAGCATCCCTGAACCAACAGGTCTGGAGTTCGTACTTGGACATCACTCTGTCCACCCCAGTTAAAAGATCCGCTGGACCTACTGGGCAGACCATAACTGGTGTTCTTGGCCGCAACTTGCTGAGTTTAGCAGTGGAGAATGCTGTCCTGCCCGCCAGTATGGTGTAAGCATCACAGCGGGTGTGTCAGTGTGGCGGGGCCATCGTTAGTCCCAATGAAGAACCCGCTTTGTCCACGGGAAATGTGAACGAACTAGACCTTTGTCAATGAGTGAATCAGGCGTGGATACGGCCCCATAGATTTTTCACAACACAAAAGCCTTAAGTGCGTCAACTACACAGCCATGACGCCTCACACCCAATGATGTGAGAAAATGAGTCTGGGTTCAAACTCCTGCCACAACACTATTCTGATGCCTGCTCAACCCGCTCTTATGCCACACATCTGCTGACAGTTTTCTCCATCTGTCCAACAACCTACATTAAACCAGGGGGGGGGGAAAAACTGGTATTGCCACCCACCTCACACACTCTGTCATTGTGCCACTTGTCAGACCTCACTGCTGCCTAGTGGCTGCGCCGAGACCTACACACTGTTACAATTGTCCCACTCTTGGCCTAACTCCTGTTATTTGCCACCATCCAGAATGTCATTTGTGCACTGCCCTGACCTCGATCAGCTGCTGCCGATGACCTACAACACTGAGTCATGCCACTGTTGACCTCATCTGCTGCGTGGACTTGCAGCCATAGGTGACCTACACGACGTGACCATTGTGCCACTATCTGACCCTCATGATGCGTGATGTGTGCTGCTCCTGACCTACACACTGTGTCATTGTCCCACTCTTGTGCCTACTCCTGTTTTTGCCACCTTCCAGAATGTCAGTTGTGCCACTGCCTGGACCTCATGGCGCTGCTGCTGTGACCAACACACTGTGTTATTGTTGCCACTCTCTGACCTCATGCTGCTGCTTTGTGGCTAGCTGCCGTGACCTACACACTGTGTCCATGTGCCACTTCTGACCTTCGCGCTGCTGCTGTGGCTGCTGCGTGACCTACACTTGTGTTTGATTGTCCACACTGTGGCCCTACTCCTGTTTTTTGCGCACCATTCCAGAATGTCATTGTTGCCACTGCCTGACCTCATGCGCTGCAGCCGGTGACCTACGACACTGTGTCAATGTGCCACTGTGTCTGACACTCGATGCTGCTTCTGTGGCTGCTGCCGTGTCCTACACACTGTGTATTTTCCCCTCCCTGTGGCTCTACTCCCTGTTTTTTGCCACCTCCAGCATAAGATATGTCATTGTGCCACTGCCTGACCGTCATGCTGGCTGCTGCCGTGACCGTACACACTGTGTCATTTGTGCCACAAGTTCCTGACCTATGCTGCTGATTTGGCATGCAGTCCTGTGACCTCACTACTGTGTCATTGTCTCCACTCTGTTGGCCTACTCCTGTTTTTGCCAACTCCAGAATGTGATTGAGCCACTGTTCTGACCTCATTCGCTACCTGTGGCACTGCTGCATGTGACCTTACACAATGGATCAAGTGTCCCCACATCTCTGTGGCCTACTCCTGTTTTTGCACCTCCAGAATTTCATTGTGCCACTGCCCTGACCTATGCTGCTTGCTCGCCGTGACCTACAACTGTTTCATTGTGCCACTCTTTGACCTCATGGCTGCTCCTGTGGCTCTTGCGTGACCTACAGCACTGTTTCATTGTCCCACTTCTGTGGCCACTCACATTTTTTGCCACCTCCAGAAGTGATGCTGCCACTGTTCTGACCTCATAGCAGCAGCTGTGAGACTGCTGGCCCATTATGCGTGACCCTCCACACAGTGTCATTGTGCCACTGACTGACCTCATGCTGCTAAGCATGTGGCTGCTGCTGTGACCTACACACTGTTCAATGTCACCCACTCTGTGGCCTACTCCTGTTTTTGTCACCAACCCTACCTCCATAATGTCATTGTGCCACTGTCTGACCTCATAGGCTGCTGCTGTGGCGGCTTCCTTGACCTACACACTGTGTCATTGGATTCCACTGTCTTGCCTCATGCTGCTGCTGTGGCTGCTGCTGTGACTTACACACCGTGTCATCGTGCCACTTCTGACTTCCATGTGCTCGAAGCTCGTTGGCTGATGACGTGACTCCACAACTCGTCATTGTCCAACTGTCTGACTCATGCTGCGCTGCCGTGAACCCCCACAGCTGTATCATTGTGCCACTCTGTGACCTATTCCTGTTTTTTGCCACCTCCAAGAATGGTCATTGTGCCACTGTCTGACCTCATGCTGCTGTGGCTGCCAGCCCGTGGACCTACACACTGTGTCATTGTCCCCTCTCTTTTGGCCTACTCCTGTTTTTGCCACCATTCCAGCAATTGATGTGCCACTGTCTTACCATCTGCTGCTCTGTGGCTAGCTTGCTGATGACCTACACACTGTGTCATTGCCCACTCTGTGGGCCTACACCTGTTTTTGCCACCTCCAAGAATTCCATTGTGCCACTGGCTGACCTCATGCATGCTTGCTAGCCATGACCTACACACTGTGTCAGTTGATCCACTCTGTGGCCTACACCCTGTTTTTGCCACCTGCCAGAATGTGATTTGCCACTAAGTCTGACCTCATGCTGCTGCTGTGACCTGCTGCCGTTACCCTACCACACTGTGACTATTGTTGCACACTGTCTGACCTCATGCTGCTAGTCCCAGTGTGCTGCTTGGCTGTGACCCTACACACTGTGTCATTGTCCCACCATGTGGCCTACTCCTGAATATTTGGCCACCTCCAGAATTGATCCATTGTAGTGCCCACTGTCTATGACCCAAGCTTCTGCTGTGGCTGCTGCCGTGACCTACCACAACTGTGTCATTGTGCCACTGTCTGAACCTCATGCTGCTGCTGTGGCAGATGCTGTGACTACACACTGTGTACATCATCCACTGTCAGACCATCATGCTTGCTGCATTTGCTGATGCCGTGACCTACACACTCTGTCAGTTGTGCCACCAGTCTGACCTCATGCTGCTATGCCTGCCGGTGACCCCCACACTGTGTCATCTGTGCCACTCTGTGAACCGAGTTCCTGTTTTTTGCCACCTCCAAATGTCAATGTGCCACTGTCCTGACCTCATGCTGCTGTGGCTGCCGCCGTGAGCCTACACACTCTGTCCCTAATGTTGCCACCTGAGCTCATTCAGCTGTTTTTTTCCCACTTTCTCTGCATGACGTTTATCAAGGCTACATTCCCAGCTGTCAGTTATTTTGGTCAGTTTTGCCCTCTTAAGTGCCCAGGGAATTTTATAGTGAAGCGATTCTAAGAGCGGCGGCAGTCATGTGCGTGTCATACTAAAACACAACATTGTATGAAGACCAAACCAAGCTCGCTCTGCATATTTAAGCATGGCACAACGTTCTACAGCACCCTGCAGGCTCTGTGCAGCCTGAAAATAGCTGTTTTTTAACGTGATTCGTCCCGAAGTAATTCGGAACAAAGTTATTTTTTCCCGAGAAATTCGGCGAAGTGAACGAAATGAATTTCGGGAAATTCGCCCATCTCTAAAAGGACCCATTAGAGATTGTCCGAACCCTTTTAAACACAATAATTGATCACTCATTTGTAATAACTTTCCAAACAATTTAGATAACTGAAAGAAGCTTGTTGTTAATAATGGTTAAATTTCAGTGTAGTGCTGCAGGTGGAAAAACTCACCAGAACCACATTGTATGAAAGCACTCTTAAGGCTTGTTCACACAATGTTTTTGTGATCCGTTTTACGGATCCGCAAAACGGATCTAACAATTGTCAGTGTTATTAACATTGAGTTCAATAGCAAAAGCGCATCGCTGTTCTCACGCGAGATCGGTGATGCGCTTTTGAGAGCTCTCCTGCAATGCGCTTTTCGCATCCGCTTTAAGAATTGACATGTCAATTCTTTTTGCCGTTTACGCAAGTGAAAGCCCATAGGAGATAATGGAGTGCGCTTTTGGTACCTGTCCAAAAGCGCTCCACACTATGGGTACGTATCAGCTGCGCTTTGCATCCTGAAAGCGGATGCGAAAAGCGCAGTGAGCAGCTGCAGGTGGATCGCGGGAACGGATCGCGGGATGGTGCGGCTGCAGGTGAGCGGGGAGACTCTGAATGGAGGAGCGGTGCGGGCAGACTAATGAATGGAGGTGCGGTGCGGGCAGACTAATGAATGGAGGTGCGGTGCGGGCAGACTAATGAATGGAGGTGCGGGCAGACTAATGAATGGAGGTGCGGGCAGACTAATGAATGGAGGTGCGGGCAGACTAATGAATGGAGGTGCGGGCAGACTAATGAATGGAGGTGCGGGCAGACTAATGAATGGAGGAGCGGTGCGGGCAGACTAATGAATGGAGGTGCGGTGCGGGCAGACTAATGAATGGAGGTGCGGGGGGAGGGAGAGATATTTTTTTTTATTGTGAAAACGCATCCGGAAAGCGCTTGCGTAAAACGCAAGTGAAAAAGCATTGAAAACGGATCCAAATAAAGTATCAACTGCTGCGTTTTGCGGATCCACTTTCCGGATGCGCTTTTCAACTGTCAAAAACGGATCCGTAAAAAGGATCCAAAACGCCGTGTGAACAAGCCGTTAGGGTGCTTTCACATGGTGCGTTTTTGGTGTGTTTTTGATGCGTTTTTTTGGATGCGTTTTTTTGTGCAACAATGTATGTCATTAATTGCTGTGCCTTCCTGTACAAAAAACGCATCCAAAAAACGCATCCAAAACGCACCAAAAATGCACCGTGTGAAAGCACCCTTAGGGTATGTTCACACAGCTGATTTGGATGTAAATTTTTTGCCATCCAAATCAGCTTCAAAAACTCATGCCTCATATGCAGCAGTTTTCAGATGAGGATTCGAGGTTTTTGAGACATATGCATTTTCGGCACGTTTGCATTATTTTTTATATGGTTTTTGATATGGTTTTTATTCTGACATTCAAATATTGTGCCAGGGCATTTTTGGGGCGTGGATCCTATAGGATAAGTTTAACAGGTTTAGTGCTTTGCATGCATCACTCAAGGCAGAGATGTCCGACAATCTCTTATTCTCCATATGCCACATAAATAACACATAACACAGATCATTTTATATACGATCTAGGAAAGTGTAGCACACTAGATTCATATTTTGCCATGTGAGACCTGGAAAATTACTGTGTTCCACTAAGGTAGAGAGGGCATGAAGGCATAGCGAAAGCTATAGGGCCCAGCCCGTTGTAGGGCCGAGCAGGTTAAAAAACCCTTTGTTCCTTTTTGAGGGAAAAAGTTTTTGGAAAGCTTTCTGCCTCCAGCACAAACTATATTGGTTTAAATTTTTTGCAAAGTTAAAGCTGCTGTTTTATTTTTTTGGGTCAAAAAAAGGTGGGGCCCCATCTCATTTCACTATAAATTCTAGTTACACCCCTGAGGGAGTCAAAAGCATATTGTTAGCTATGTCAGACAGAAACTTCCAGATTCCCATCGATATACTCAATATGTGTTGTTGTATAGTATTATCATATAGGAAGGACTGAAAATACTGAAAAAGGGCTTTCGTGAAAACCACAGAAAAATTAGTGATTTAAGGTCCAGTGCTACAGGGTAAATAATACCCAAGAAAATTTTTAATTTAAAAGGGAACAAAGAGTAACAAAAAGTGAAAAAGTTTTTAAACAAGTTCAAACATGTCGGGGTTTTTTTAGCACACATTGGGGGAAAAATTTTAATTTAAAACTTGGGGTTTTTTATTAAAAACACACAAAAACTGAAATTTAAAAACTTAAAGGGAAAAAAATGTGAACATAAATTTAACTAAAAATTCCTTTTTTTAAACACTTCAAAGGGCATATATTTTTTTAAATTTTTGCCAAGGCTTCATGTGGTTTTTCATTCATTTTTTTTATTTAAAAGACGGCTAGGTTCACATGGATTTTTTCACATATATTTTGATGCACATAATAAAATTTTTATCTTAAGGGATTCCATGCACCAAATTTTATGTGTCTTTTGTGTCTGTCTTGTTATTGCTGTGTTTTTTGGATGCATAAATGTCTCAAAAACCCAGGCAAAAGTCTATGACACAAAGAATAAAAGAAAAAGATGCACATAAAACACACAGAAAAACCCATGTAAATTGCTTGCATTTTTGTCATAAAATTATATACCCCAAAAATTTATTTTTTGGGGTTTATTTCTTTTGGTTATTTATCATCATGGGGAGGTGGGCTTATTTGGGGGTTTTTTGGACATATAGACACACCCCCTGAAGAAGCGGCGGTGAAACGCGCGTTGGGGTGCGGGTGCAAGCGAGTTCAGAGTCCTCCCCTTTTGACTTTTTTGTTATATTGCAACTTTGAGATTTTCACTAAGTTTTGGGTTGTAGCTATGGGACACTTATGTAATCTTGTCTAGAAAACAATTTTTTAAAAGCTTTTATTTTTTAAATTTAAATTTTACTTACTTGTTTTTTGTCCTGTTGTTTGTTAGTTTGTCGCCCCTTATTGTTATTCTTTTGATGTTTTGTTTTTTGTATTTTTTTTTTTTTTTTTTCTTGTTTTTTGGGAATAATTAGGGAATAACGTTTTTGTTATTTTTTTTTTGGGTTTGGGTATTGAATCCTTTCTTTCTTTTGGTTTAGTTTACATATGTATTTATTATATACACAGATTTTTCATGCTGGTTACATATGTATTAATATGTATACATGTATATGTAAGTACTGTGCCACCTTTTGCAAAAAAAATAAACAAAAACATGTTCCTTTTTGCATAAAATACAAAATGTGACACCAATCCAAGGGTGATTTTAAAAAAAACTTTTTTTTTGGGGGGGGGGGGGGGGAGGGGGGGGAAAAGCTGGGAGTGTTTTTTGGCAGTTTTTTTCCCTTTTTGTCATTTTCCCGTTCTTTGACCCCCAAAAAACCTTTCACCCCCCCCCCCCAAAAAATTTCCCGAATGGGGCACCCATACATAGGAAAAAAAGGTTAAAACACTCACTTATGGCGCATTTAACGGCAGAAAAGTGAAAGTGACCCATTCATACATGTTTTCCCTTGTATTTTTAGGTAATGAAAACACTACTCTGCAGATCCAAAAGTACTAACAGCTTGTCAGTCTATTGGGGATGATTAAAAAGTATTTTGTAAACCGTAAATTTTAGGGCCCGTGGGGCCCATCCCCCGGTCATCCCCCGGTGGGTGACTACACTGTTTAGGTCCTTTACGTGACTCAGCCAAGCACAGCCCGAGTCAACCCTAAAGGTAATTTCCCGCAAGAAACGTTGGGAACCCCGTGAAAAAGCTTTTGAATTTGCAGGGGCGTAGCAAAAGGGGTGTAGAGGCAGCAGTCGCTACTGGGCCCTGCAGCCTGAGAGAACCCCAAATGCCCATCTGCCACAGCATTGTAAATGGCATATGGTAGCTTAGGGGCCCCATTTCACTATTTGCACTAGGGCCCAGGACCTGTAAGTTACGCCTCTGGCTATAGGAATGAATGGTGATTTTATTGACCTGGACCACCAGAACTAGCTGCAATGTTGGAATGAGCAGGTTTTTCAAGGTAATCTTTTTTTTTTTTTTTGCCCCATTTTATTTATTTCTAAAAGGGCTGGGTGGTAAGTTAGTATTTTTGAAACACAGCTTAAACTAAGGTACCTCCATTTTCAAAACTTCCTCTCCTGAATTGTTTCTAACATTTTACAGCTTGCTGCTCTTTGAAAGCATCAAGACCAAAAGCAAACCCCCCATAACTATTTTTTTTTACAGCTAGTCCAAACAAAAACCCGCTTGGTTTTTTGCTGAAATGTGACACAATTTTTGTATGATATACTGGCTGTGAAGAAAGAAATACTCAGCTATGAGAAATGCTGAGGATGGGTGTGGACTGACTCAATCTGGCAACGGGTTTTCAAACCTTTGGGCAGTAGAAGGACATTGGGGACTTTTTTTGTTCCTTTTTTCTAATTTTTGTGTTATTGGAATTTATTATTAATAACCCCCCTTAGCCTCAGTGATAGGTATATCAAAAATCATAAGTTTAGTTCAAAGTGCTAAGCTAAGAAAGGAGGGATCACATGTTGTGCATGAAAACTAATATGATTAGGAATGGTTTTCTTTTTTAAAAATTTCAAATAAATTTAAAATACTGTAACAGAGCCAAAGGGCCCTTTTTGTTTTTTAAAAAGGACTACAACTTTTATTGCTACTTTTGTATAAAATAGGGGCACCCAAAATGTGTTTAGTTAAGCAGGAATGCTGCTTAACTAAATTCATTCAATACAAATCATTAAGAAAAGGTTTGCACCTACTTATCCATTTATACACCGAGAATAGCTGTATTATACCTTTTTTACTTTATAATTGCCATAAATTTAAGGGGTTTTAAAAGTAATAATATTGGGTTTTTAAACAAAATTATTTAAATTAAAAAAACAGGGGTGTCTGTTAAGTGCACGTACAAAAACCCCCAGATGGGATTTAATTTAAGCACGTGCAAAAGATTACCACACAGATACACAGAAAACCAATATTTATATTTTGTTTCTTTTAAACCCTATACCATTTACATGAAAAATTTTTCCGGGGTCTTGTTTTTTTGTCTTTAGTCTCAAATCATTCTTGCTGCACTGACAGAAGCATTACATCTGAGGGTTTAAATGTGAAGGGTTGGTTGCACATTTTTGGTGCGGGTTTCACACTGAGCATCTGCAACAAATTACAGTACAATAAAAAGGAACAAGGTTCTACAAAAAAGCATATTTGCATGTAGCCGGAAGGAATAGAGGCATTTCTAAGGCTTTATGGAGATTTTTTTTTATCTGTGGTCTACATTATATAACACATTTCTTCCAAATTTTTGACATGGATTTAAACCTTTGCAATCTGCATTTCTATTGTGGATTTATAGCAAAATTCACAATATAAAACTCCACCACTGTTGAACATACCAGAAGTCATAAGAATACTGAATGAGCAATTAGAATATGATTCCTGTAAAACTGTGTACAGTGTCGATGATAAATCACAGTCATGTGCAGCTAGTAATGGGTATTTTGATACACACCCAATAAACACAATTACAAATCTAAAATGATAATCAAAGAAGTTATATTACTTAAATTTAAAATGTAAAAAATCATATTTACCTTAAAAAATAACCACTAATCACTGACACGTAGCCATCTAGATCTTCAGTATCTGGACATGTTCACTCAAAAGGGCTCTAAAGGTGAGCCTTAGATGCAACTGAGATAATCCTGTGAATCCCTAAGTGAGGTAGTGGACACTATGGACGCCTGAAAGCAGCCATGAAGAGCAGGCTCTACCAGAGGGGAAAACCCATTTAACTAGAGGAGGAAGAGTGCTGGCATGGAAGGCATATCTTCCAAATTGCTGTCCCCTTGCAAAAAGAGTAGGGTGCTATCTGAGTTAAAGTTGTATTTTTCTCATGGGTGGTGCAAATCTGAGCACAACTTCCAATCTCATCTCTATTGTACCCAAATACAAACACATAGGGCCTCATGTATGAAAACTGTCTAGGTCTTAGACTTTCTTTGTTGCCCATAACAACCAATTCATTCTCCATAAAGTGCCTGATAAATGAAAGGGGAGCTCTGATTGGTTGCTGTGGGCAACAAAGAAAGTCTAAAACCTAGACAGTTTTCATACATGAGGCTCTATGTGTTTGTATTTGGGTAGTATAATGTTGTACCATGTTAGCCATAGAAAGTAGTAGAAGAGTGAAGAAATCAGGCGATACCTTTAGAGGGCTAAAATGAATTTATTTTTGATGAGACCTTCGAGAGTACTAGCCCTTCTTGCAGACATGGTTTATACAAGACTGAGAAATTACAGCGGATTTTTTTATACACAACAGATATGGATCTTCAAGGAACTTAGAATCCTCTTAAAAAAAACAAAATGCAATATAAGTAGAGCAGTTATTTACAACAGGACCAAGAATCAACAATCTGGAAACTTGTGAGGCGTGAAAGAAGGGATCAGTAATTATTTTCTCTATCCTCTAGCAGGGGTGTTTCGTTGTCCACACAGTTCATAGATAGTGTGACAGTGAAGCTTCTATGAGGTATTTAGTCCATTTTGCAGAGTTTTAAATATTTTCATTAACTTATATTCCTATTCCTTCCTCTCCCTCTGTGTCTTAAAATGTCCCATTAAGACCATAGAAACAAGAAGTCCGCATGGATGGCGGAAAAGATCCAGCACCGTTGGATAAATAAAATAATCTTCTTATTGTATCAAACCATTAAATCCCAGACACGACAGACAGAGTCAAAAAACGCGTTTCGGGTAACACCCTTAATCATACTTA
The DNA here is from genome assembly GCA_025379985.1 of Phyllomedusa bahiana. Classification (NCBI taxonomy): domain Eukaryota; kingdom Metazoa; phylum Chordata; class Amphibia; order Anura; family Hylidae; genus Phyllomedusa; species Phyllomedusa bahiana. The sequence continues at coordinate 27,156 of JAODAL010024444.1, read as the reverse complement.
AAAAACAGACACTCAATAAACATATTGTAAAGAATCAAAAACCAATGACTGTCAGAACACTATCATGAGACATAGCAAGTAACATACTTTTTTAAACATATCTAAAGACACAGGCAAAACAATGTATGACAAAGTTTTTTTTTTTTCTTCTCCATTACATTTACACATACAATCATATTTTCAACGTTCAATTTTTTTCTTTTTTCCGTTTTTTTTTTTCTTACCCCATTCACCTTTATTCACGCACGTCATGTTTCTATGTCTTTTTTTTTTTTTCTTCTCCCCCACATTTTATTCACATATTCATTTTCATGGTTTTTTTTTGTTTTATTTTTTCTCCTCCTCACATCCTATTCACACATTTATCTCCATGTTTTTTCTTTTGTTTTTTTTGCCAAGGAGGACTTTGTCATACATGTTTTGCCTGTGTCCTTAAATATGTTCTAAAAAAAAAACGTATGTTATTTGGCATCATGTCACATGATATGTGTTCTGACACCGGCATTGGTTATGAGATTTCCTTTAACATATGAGTTTATTGAGTGTCTGTGTTTTTAAGTCATGATTAAGGTGCTTACCCGAAAATTGCGTTTGAACTTTGTCTGTCGTATCTGGATTTTAAATTGATTGACTACAATCAAATAAGATTTATTTATTTATCCAACGGTGCTGGATCTTTTCCGCCATCCATGGCGTACTTTCTGAGTTTCTAGTTCACAGGCTGGTGCCATCCCAGCCAGACCCTTGCCCTAGCAGCTTCCCATCAATCAATTATTCATCAGGTGATCTTGCGACATTTGTGTGTCTTGGACCATTAAGACCATAACCTGAAAATCTTCCATGGAAGGTCTCTCCTTCTGCCCCTCAGCACTCACTGACCATGTCAAACTCTGCAATGATATGGAGGAGTTCTTCAAAAAATGAGATTGAGGAGAAATATTTTTAGGGAAAAGCCCTTCCAAACAGCAGGGACTCTGGCCAGAACACCCAAATAACGAAAACCCAACCCCAAAAAAATCAAACCTAAAACCCCCACGGCCGGGAAAACCAAAAATTCCCAGCATAGATAAAAAAAATTACTGTTTCAGAACCCAAAGAAAAATTCAAAAATCCGGGAAAAAAAAGAAACAGGTCCTTTAACCTAACCCTGCGGGAAAAAAGGGGGGTTTTGGGCTTCCTGAAAAATAAAACCCGGGATAAAAATTATAAAACCTGCTGAAAAAAAAAGGGGGGGCACAATAGCTTTAATGAACACCACTGACTAAATCCGGGAACGAACAGACAACGTAAAAACCGCATCCACAAACCCGAAAAATTGGAAATGACCCCACAAAAACCCTTAATGAAACAACAAAAGGAAAAGTTTAAAAAAAAGTTTCCAATTGGGGCCCGGGAAAGCAGGGGGGAATTGTTTTATCCCCCAGGGGAAAACCCAAAGGGGGGCGTTTCTATATTTTCCCCCAAGACCCTTTAAAGGGATGGAAACCCCGGGAAAGGGAAAAAAATTTTCGGGGCATTGGGACACGACAAAAAATTTTTGCCCAGTTGAGGGGAAAATCCCCAAAAAACCCCCTGGTCAAAGAAAATTCCCAAGTACATCCAGGACACCCCCTACCTTCTTAACAAACTAAATTTCCCCCTCGGTTAAACTACCTGGGGGAAACCATTTTACCCACTAGGTTGTAAAAATCCTTGTATAACAAACCCCCCACAAGGAGGGAAATTTTGCAGCTTTGCAGGTTGCACCTGAGAAAAAAAGACCTCCCAAAAAAACCATAAACACAGCCCTCCAGTTCATACCAGCCCCCAAAAAAATTTTACTTTTTGGAAAAGGGCCCTATACCAACGCAAAAGGGAAACCCAATGGGGCCCAATTTTGGTGTGCCCCAAGAAATGCAAACCTCTTTATGGGGGTACGGGAAAAAAATTTTTAATTATAAACAGGGAAACCACCAAACCCATGATGTACTCCTTTAAATTATCGATGATACCCTTGCCCTCGGACGGGGGTGCGGGGAAAGGCCCTTAATTCAATTCCATAATGTTTTCAAAACAATCCCCCGCCCCTAAACCCTTTTAAACTTACCTTTTCCCGAGAGCAAATCCACTTTCTGGTTTACCAAAAAAATTACCATTAAAGACCCCAGCTCCTCACGTCAGTATCCCACAAACCCACAGACGGGAAAGGGGCCTACCCAAAAATGCCCAGCTTCCCCCCCAAGCACCCCAAAACAGTCTATTATCTCCCGGCCAGGCTATACGATAAAAATTCGATTTGCTCCGAAAAAGCGGGACCTGAAAAAGAAACCTTCTGGATCGGGAAAACGAAATTTTCAAACTTGGAAAAAAAAAAAAAAAATTTGACAGAAAACCCCAAATCAGAAAAAGCAGCGAAACAACAGAGCCCCGTCTACTAAAGTAAAAAAGAACCCAAAATTAAAGGGACCGGGGTTGCCCCTATTTTGTAAACCTAAAACCCCACAGCTGGAGATCCTAAAAAAAGATTGCCCAAGGGAAACCCTTCAATTTGTGCTACTTTGGGGGAACAACAGGCCCAAAGACTTTTCCCTTCCCCCCCCCCCTTTCTTTTGGGCCAACCAAAAAAAAACCCTTTGTGGCGTTTTAAATTGGGCCCGGGGAGCGCCTAAAAGGCCCCAAACAAAAAATGGATCTGACCCTGCTTGGGCAAAACCCGGTCAAGACCTGCAGGCACATCCACACTGCTGACAGTGTACCTGTCCTACAATCCCAACAGATGCACAGAATTAGGGGGACATTTTCCTGCAGGTCTTCCAATGTGGTGTATCTGATCATGTGTGCGCAATGTCTGACCACAGGCAGAGGGAGAAACAGGGCAGAGACTCAGCCAGCGCATGAATTCACACAGACTCACCATTAAAGGAGTTGTCTCCCTACAGAGTTTCATAGGATTCATGAATAAAATACTCTGTCACTTCCTGGTTCAGACTGACTAATTTGCATACAGCTCAGTGCTTGTATTCAACGCTGTGTTTTCAGTTGCTAATTAGATCAGATTAGCTCAGAAGCTTCTGAAACTACTAGCAGAAGGCTTTATCTGATCCCTCAATCAAAAGCCCTAATTACAGAGCTGTTTATTTTAGATAAATAAAGCTTTTTACTGTCCAGCAGAACACATTCAGCCTAGACCTTTGTGATTACATCACTAACTGATATCACATAGAACAAACAGCAGGGGGGAGAGATGTTTACAGGTCAGTTACTGAGGGAACTGAAATAGCCAGGGAGGTCATACATTCACTTGTATCTCCTTAAGGAAAACAGATGAACAAAGCAATATATTTGGAAAATGTCTTTATTTTGTGTTCCCTACAATTTGAAGCTATTCTTTGTAGCGAGACAACCCCTTTAACAACAGAAGAACTGATCTGCCAGTGGCCGCACATTTCTCTGGAGAATATCACTCCATGGTAGATTTGCAGGTTATGGTCTTAATGGGACATTTTAAGACACAGAGGGAGAGGAAAGAATGGGAATATAAGTTAATGCAAAAATGGTAAACTCTGCAAAATGGACTGAATATTCATAGCAGCTTCATGTCACACTATATATGAACTGTGAGGGCAACAAATCACCTCTGATAGCAGATAAGAGAAATAATTACTGATCCCTTCTGTCACGCCTCACAAGTTTCCAGATTGTTGATTTCTTGACCTGTTGTAAATAACTGCTCTACTTATTTTGCATTTTTTTTTTTTTAAGGATTCTAAGTTCCTTTGAAGATCCATGTCTGTTGTGTATAAAAAGGCTGTAAATTCTCAGTTCTTGTATAACACCATATCTGAAGAAGGGAGCTAGTACTCTTTGTATTTGGGTAAAATAAAGATGAGATTGGAAGTTGTACTCAGAGTTGCACCACCCATGAGTAAAAATACAACTTTAAATCAAGTAGCACAGTACTCTTATTGCAAGGGGACAGCAATTTGGAAGATTTGCCTTCCATCCCAGCATTCTTCCTTCTCTAATTAAGGGAGGTTTTCCCCTCTGGTAGAGCCGCTCTTCATGCCTGCCTTCAGGATTCCACTTTTTATGCAGGCTGTGGGTAATTCTACATCAGCTAGCTGTGTCTGTGAGGGAGGCATTGATTAGAGGTTTTAAAAATAAAATTACACTGTCCAAGTAGGATGTCTGACTTCAGATGTTTGCTAGAATACATTAGTTTGCCAGGAAGCAGTCAAGACGAGCACAGTAATTCTTCTACATTCACACCCGTCTGTCTACACAGAAAGCTAAATGTCACTTTACAGCCCTGGCAGCATAGCCCAAGGCTCCAGATTTCCCTCAGTTCAGTAACTAAAGGGTTAACATTTTTTTCAGTAGGAAAAATATGGTTACAGACTGAGACGCAAGCTCTGTTCTGCTGATAGAAAACAGCAGGGAGTGACAGCACCTGACCGCCACAGGTCGGTAACCCAGGGAAGCTTTTTATAGTCAAGCAGGTGATAAGATCTGCTCTAATTTTGAAATGAAGCAAAATCAGAAGAGCAATGTATTTTGAAATAGTCTTTATTTACCTGTTTAAACCTAATGATAATACCACTTTAAGGATGGAGGGCAATGATTTACTTATTTTTACTTAAACGGCAATACAGCTAGATGTGCCACTAGTTACAATATTACAGTCTTCATGATGTTAAACAAAGCAAAGAACATTACATGATTACCTGTTAATACTAATTATCATCATCAATTGCTAGTATTTGAAAAAAAATGTTCTTAAAACACATTCATAAATAGATCAAAATTAAGAGAACAAGCTAAAAAGAGTCTGAGATGTCAAAGTATCTAAATATTTCTTTTATTTGAGTGTTGCTCTGTGCCCGACATGGAGTTAGCAAGGGAAGCTGATGTCACGAAAATCATTGATTGGCTAATGAAATTACAGGAAATTGCACCTCACGACTAATTGGCCATGTCATAATCATACATGTTAAACATGACAGGCAGTTTTGTTTATTAACCAGATGCTGACAGTCTTTTGCAAGCTTAAAGTGACCTCCCTGTCCAATCATAACAAACAATCATTAAAAGATTAGATTCTCCCAGCATAAAGTTACATCCTGGTTTGGAAAACAGGTGTTGTCCACCAGTTGCCAATATGAGCACCATTCAACAAACCACAGAACAGAGCATTATACTGTTCAATTGATTTTATTGATATGCTGTAATGTTCTCTACAAAAACCTTGAACTCCTGCTAATATATTTTAGCTTTTATTTAACAGCATTAAAACGTTTTATGGTCCTAGTACTTGGAAGAAGTGATAGAATTGAAAAACACAAGCCAAAATCATACTTATTTGCATTCTCCACATATATTTATTTATATGTAGATACTCTGTTCTTTTTCAGATATCACAATTCACTTTTATATGTTTATTACAGCACAGATGTTTCCTATCCCATTCTTATCCAGTGACATATATTAGCTTGGATTACATGCATGTGAAATAATGCTGAAATAGAACATGTGTAGTAGATTTTGGTAGTTCCTCACTAAAATGTATTCATATCTAAAGCAATATATAGCAACAATAGTCAATGCTACTCTGGAGATAGGGAAAAGTAAAAAAAAATGATTAATTCATATATTTTTTTCTTTGTGTTCTAAAATTATCTTACTTTTTGGGGTAAATGCAACATTTACAAATTTAGCAGAACTGAGTTTTATGTGCTTTAAATTACAGCTTTATGTAAAAAAACAAAACATATTTCCTGTGGGCCTCACGCATGTGAGCCATTTTCACCGGCCCCTATGGCTATACATTATGGATCATTTGGCACTTTGGGTGACATGTCCCATTAGAGATGTGCCATTTTTTGGTGTATTTTCCGCCAAAAAACTGTTAACACTCTATTCTCTATGTAAATGAACTGTAGTACACCAAAACTAGGCATATTATATGCCAGGCACGACACATTTGAATATTGAATATGCTAACAATGATATGCTATGCACTCAGGTTATGCTATGCATCTAGATTAGACGCATCAATTATACTATGCAAGGAATACCACACACCAGATTTTTGACAGTTTCATTCATTCAGACGCACAATACACTCACTTAATGTGGCTTAAAACTGGCGTGGCTGCGCCTCTTTTGTGACATGTCGCCCTTTGTATTCTGCAGTACTGTGCATTGTACAGTGCTGTATTGTGTTTTTATGGAAAACATGCTCAGCGTCATATTCAGTGATTGTCTTTTCAAAAAATATATAGGAGTCCTGCCAGCATTACTGCAGAAGTTAAAGGGGTGGTGGGTCACCCTGTCAGTGCTCAGACCACTCCCTGCACATTGCATCAAATTGGTCTGCATGGCTGTCGCTCCAGAAGGAAGCACAATAAGATGATGCACAAGAAAGCCAGCAAACAGTTTGCTGAAGACTAAGTACAAGGATTAATGGAACCATGCCCTGAGGTCTGACCAAGATTAACTTATTTGGTTCAGCTGGTGTCAAGTGTGGCGGCAACCTGGTTAGGAGTACAAAGACAAGTGAGTCTTCCCTACAATCAAGCATGGTGGTGAAAGTATCATAGTTTTGGATTATATGAGTGCTGCCAGCTGTGGGGAGCTACAGTTCATTGAGGGAACCATGAATTCCAATATGTACTATGACACATTGAAGCAGAGCAGGATATCCTCCTTTCGAAAACTGAGCCATAGGGCAGTATTCCAACACGACAATATATTTTATGAGGCGTCCCTTGCCTTGCTAAAGAAAATGAGGGTAAAGGTGTTGGACTGGCCAAGCATGTCTCCAGACCTAAACCTGATTGAACATCTGTGGGGCATCCTCAAACAGAAGGTGAAGGAGCACGGGGTCTCTAACATCCATCAGCTTTATGATGTCATCATGGAGAAGTGGAAGAGGATTCCAGTGGCAACCTGTGAAGCTCTAGTGAACTCCATGCCCAAGAGAGTTAAGGAAGTGCTGGAAAATAATGGTGTCCACACATTTGTTTAGATATTCATGGCCATGTGTTGAATTACTGACAGAACACCAAATTTACACTGTTATACAATCTGTACACTGACTTCTTTGCATTGTATCAAAGTGTCATACCTTAATTTTTGTCACATGAAAAGATAAAATACAATATTTACAAAAATGTGAGGGGTGTACTCAGACCCGCCATTAGGGGGGTACAGGCAGTACTCCCGTACCGCCCCCTTGCTTCATAGTAATAGTACAGAGAACAGGCCACAGGCTGTTCTCGTACCATGAGAGTGCGGTCCCTGCGCTGCTGTGTATGGCGGGGGCCCGGGCGCTCCCGGTGGGGGCCCCCTGCGTGATTAAATCAGGATGCTTCCCTCGGGGCGGAATTCACTGATTCTTTTGTGACACGGGCATTGGAACCCGGGCTTAGAGCACCCTGTTGACAGTAACACAAATTTTTTTTTTTTCAACCCTCTCCCCGGCCCAAAATTTTTCCATAAAAACTGGAGGGGTTTTAAAGGAGGGGAACACGCCCAGGGCTCTTTATGGAACCGCGGCATCAGCAGGGGACGGCCCTTTTTATAAAGGACCTTTTCCTGCCTGTCACGGCTCCATCCTCAGCTGCGCTGTAATCCATACTGGCACGGGAGCAGAACTGACGGGGAAGGGTGACCCCGGGGCTAGCAGGGGCTCCTCTTGCGGGCACACCTAAGCTATTGCATTTGCATACAGATACCAGCAGCACAGCAGAGCGGGGGGAAAAAGACAAGGAGGAGGGCACAGACCTTCCCCACCGTCGGGTCGGGGGGGGAAGGACTTGCAGCACACCCATTCAAAATTCAGGAGCAATAACGCTGCCCCATTTTGATGTGCTGTACCCTGCCAGGGGACTGTGCCCCTCCTTCATGTGCTTTCCCCTCGGGTTCCATGGCTGTGCCCCTCTGTCCATGAGCTGACCCCCTCTCCCCAGGGGTTCCCCCTCCTTCATGTGCTGTGCCCCCCCCCCCCCATGTGCTGTGCCCCCTTTTTCAGTCTTCCCCGTCTCTTCATGTGCGTGCCCCTCTCCCCATGTGCGTGCCCCTCTTTTCATGTGCTGTCCCCTCTCTTCATTCTGTCCCCCTTTGTCCAGTACTGTCCCCGTCCAGAGCGGGGCCCCCTCTGTCCATGAGCTTGCCCCTCTTTTCATGTGTGTCCCCTCTCTTCAGTGCGTGCCCTTTTTTCATGTGCTGGCCCTTTTTTCATTGATGTGCCCCTTCTTCAGGCTTGCCCCCCTCTCCTTTCTGTCCCCCTCTCTTCAGTGCTGGCCCTCGTCCATGTGCTCTGCCCCTCTCTTCATGTGCTGTGCCCCTTCCCATGTGCTCTGCCCCCCCTTTTTCATGTCGTCCCCCTCTCTCCTTGTGCGTCCCCTTCTTCATGTCTGTGCCCCGTCCTGTGCTGTGCCCCTCTCTTCATGGCTGTGCCCCTTCTTATGTCTGTGCCCCCGCCAGACTGTCCCCTCTGTCAGACGTGCCCCTTGTTATTGATGTGCCCCTCTCTTATTGCTTGCCCCCTCCCATGTGCGGGCCCCTTCTTCATGTGCTTGCCCCTCTGCCCATGTGCTTGCCCCTCTCTTCATGTGCTGTGCCCCTCTGTCCAGTGCGCCCCCCTCTCTTCATTGCTGGGGCCCCTTTCCATGTGCTGTGCCCCTGTCCATGAGCTGTGCCCCTCGCCATGAGCTGTGCCCCTATGCCTTGCGTCCCCCTTTCTTCATGTGTGTGCCCTCGCCCCAGTGCGTCCCCTCTTCCAGAGCTGTGCCCCTTCTCCAGGCGTGCCCCTCTTTTTCATGTGTTGCCCCTCTTTCTTTGGGCTGTCCCCCTCCTCCATGTGCTGTCCCCTCTTTTCATGTGCTGTGCCCCTCTCTTATGTGCTGGGTGCCCCCTGTCCATGTGCTGTCCCCCCTTCCCATTGCTGCCCCCCTTGTCCATGAGCTGGCCCCTCTGTCAGGGCTGTGCCCCTCGCCCCTGTCTCTCCCCCTCTCTTCATTGCTGTGCCCCCTCTTCATTGCTTGCCCCTCTGCCAGTGCTGTGCCCCTGTCATGAGCTTGCCCCCTCTCCTGTCTGTGCCCCCTCTTCATGTGCTGTGCCCCTCTGCCATGTGCTGTGTCCCTCTGCCCTTTTGGCTGTTCCCTGTCCATAGCTGTCCCTCTCCCCATGGCTTGCCCCTCTCTTCATGTGCTGTGCTCCTTGCCCAGTGCTTGCCCCCTTTTCAGTCTGTCCCCTTGCCCATGACGGTCCCCTCGCCCAATTGCTGTGCCCCTCTCTTATGGCTGTCCCCCCTTTCCCCATGTGCTGTGCCCCTCGCCATTGCGTGCCCCTTTTTCCAGTGCTGTTCCCCTCTTTTTGTCTGGCCCCTCGCCCCATGTGCTTGCCCCCTTTTCCCATGTGCTGTCCCCCTCTCCCATGGTTTGGCCCCTTGTCCATGTGCTTGCCCCTCTTTTCATGTGCTGTGCCCCTTTCGTGCTTTTTCCCCCTTCATGTGCTGTCCCCCTCGCCCCATTGCTGTGCCCCTTTTCATGTGCGTCCCCTCTCTTCATTGCTGTCCCCCTCCTTCATGGTTGTGGCCCCTCTCCCCCCCTGTGCTGTGCCCTCTCTTCATGTGCGTGCCCCTCTCCCATGGTTTTTGCCCTCTCTTCATGTGCTGTCCCCTCCCCCATGGCTGTCCCCCTCTTCCATACTGTCCCCCTCGTCCAGTGCTTGCCCCCTGTCCATGTCTGTCCACTCTGTCCATGTGCGTCCCCTTCTCATGTGCTGTGCCCTTTTTTTCTGTGCTGTCCCCCTCTCCCCATTGCTGTGTCCCCCTCTCTCCTTGCTTGCCCCTTTCCCATGGCTGTCCCCCTTTCCTTCATGTGTGTCCCCCTCTTTTCTTTTGGCTGTTCCCCTTTTCCCCATGTGCTGCCCCCCTTTTCTTAGTGCTGTCCCCCTCTCTTCTGTGCTGTCCCTCTGTCCATGGCGTCCCCCTTCCCTTCATGTGCGTCCCCCTTCCCCAGTGCTGTGCCCCTCTTCATGTGCTGCCCCCCTTTGCCCATGTGCTTGCCCCTCTCTCAGAGCTTTGCCCCTTTTCCCCATGTGCTGTCCCCCCTCTTAAGTGCGTCCCCTTGTCCATGTGCGTCCCCCTCTGTCCATGAGTGTCCCCCTCCTCCATGGCGGGCCCCCTTTCCCCCTCCTGTGCGTCCCCCTCTGTCCAGTGCTGTGCCCTCTCTTCATTGTGGGGGCCCCTCTTCCATGTGCTGTCCCCCTCTTTTTCATGTGCGTGCCGTCTTTTTATGGCTTGCCCTCTCTTCATGGCTGTCCCCCCTCTTCATGTGCTGTGCCCCACTCTTATGTCTGTCCCCTCTCCCCCCATGTTCGGGCCCCCTTTTTTATGTCTGTGCCCCTCTTCGTGCTGTGCCCCACCTTCATGGCTGTGCCCCCGTCTAGAGCTGTGCCCCTTCTCCATGGCTGTGCCCCTCTTTCATTTGCTGTGCCCCTCCCCAGGGGCTGTCCCCCTTCTGTCCATGTGCTAAAAACCCTCGCCCATGTCTGTGCCCCTCTCTTCATGTGTTTTCCCCTCGCCATGAGCTGTGCCCCTCCCCATTACTGTCCCCCTCTCCCCATGGCTGTCCCCCCTCGCATTGCGTGCCCCCCTCTCCATTACGGGGCCCCTCCCCCCATTGCTGTGCCCCTCTTCCTGTGCGTCCCCCTCGCTCCTGGGGGGCCCCCTCCTTTGTGCGGGGCCCCCCTATCCATGTCTGTCCCCTGCCCCCCATGTTCTGTCCCCTTCTTCATGTGCATGCCCCCTGTCCATTTTGCCCCTCTGTCCATGTCTGTGCCCCTCAGCCATGTGCTGCCCCTCTCTTCATGTGCTGTCCCCCTCTCTCCATGTCGGGGCCCCCTCTCTCCAACTTGCCCCTCTGTCCATTGCTTTTCCCCTCTCTCATTGCTGTCCCCCTGCCATTTCTTTTCCCCCTCTTTTTCTGTGCTGTGCCTGTCCTTCAGGCGGGGCCCCTTTCCTTCTTGCTGTGCCCCCCCTCTTCATGTGCGTGCCCCTCTTCCAGTCTGTCCCCCCCCTTTCATGTCGTGCCCCCTTCCATGTTTGGCCCCTCTCTTCATGTGCTGTCCCCCCTCGCCCCATGTGCTGTGCCCCCTGTCCTTTGAGCTGTGCCCCCTGTCCATTTTCTGTGCCCCTCTGTCCAGCTGCCCCCTTTTTCCATGTGGTGCCCCTCTCTTTGGCTGTGCCCCTTTTCATGTGCTTCCCCCTGTCCATTGTAGCCCCTTCCCCATTGCTGTCCCCTCTGTCCAGGCTTGCCCTTGTCCATGTGCTGTCCCCCTCTGTCCATGTGCTTCCCCCTCTTTCATTGCTGTGCCCCTCTGCCCATGTGCTGTCCCCCTTGCCCCTGAGCGTCCCCTCTCTCCATGGCTGGCCCCCCCTTTTCATTGCTGTGCCCCTTTGTCCTTGGGCTGTCCCCCCCTTCATGTCTGGCCCCTCTGCCCATGTGCTGTGCTCCTCTGTCCATGTCTGTCCCCTTTTCCCAGACTGTGCCCCTCTCCAGTGCTGGCCCCCTCTATGTGCGTGCTCCTCTGTCCATGTGCTTGCCCCTTTTCATGTGCTGTGCCCTTGTCCATAGCTGTGCCCCTTTGTCCATGTCTGTGCCCTCTTTTCATGTGCTGTGCCCCTCTGTCCGAACTGTGCCCCTCTGTCCATTGCTGTCCCCTCTCTTCATGTGCGGGCCCCCTCTCTCCAGTCGTGCCCCTTCTCCGCGGGCCCTTGTCCATAGCTTTTCCCCTCTGCCCATGTGCTGGCCCCTCTTCCTTGCTGTGCCCCTCTCTCCATGGCTGTGCCCCCTCTTCATGTGCTGTGTTTTCCCTGCCATGTGCTGTGCCCTCTTTTATGGCGTGCCCTCTCCCCATACTGTCCCCCTTTGTCTGTGCTGTCCCCTCTTTTATGGCGTCCCCTTCCATGAACGTCCCCTCTGCCATGTGCTGTCCCCTCTTTTCAGTGCTGTCCCCTCTCTCCATGTGCTTGCCCCCTCCCCATGTGCTGTCCCCTTTTCCCCTGGCGTCCCCCTCTGTCCATGTCTGTGCCCCTCTCTTCATGTGCGGGCCCCCTCTCTCCATGGGGCGTGCCCCTCTCCATGTGCTGTGCCCTCTTTCCATGTGTTCCCTCTCTTGTTTTCTGTGGGATCAGGGTTTACATATGTTATTAGCTGTCCGCCATTATGGGAACAAAACGTGGTGCTGATCCGTTTTTAAAAACCCAAAACCCCAATAGTGCTCAAAAAGACCCTATTAACATGTGGGGTCTAATGGTTTTTTTGTTTTTGGGTCTGTCATGTAAATTTCAAAAAGTGCAGCATGCTAGAATAATTTTTTCCAACTGTTTTGATATCTATGATGCGATGTAAAAATTTCTCGGTGCAGATACTTAAATGTATTAAATACGAGGAATTTTGCTGGGATCCCGGGGCCCAAAATAAAAAAAAAAAAATCTATGCTTTCACGGCATTTTCCCCGGGCCCTTTTGTAACATGCGTCATTCTTTCCCGGGGTGCACCGTTGGCTTTGAAATTTGGGTGTAGAACCATTGGGCCCCTACTGACTTGCTTTTTAAAAGTGCGCGTGTAACAGAAGACGGGAGATTTTACTTGGGGGCAGGACCCCAAAATAACTTTTTTAAGGGGGCAACACCTCTTTAAGGGTTTTTTTCAAAACCCCCGGGCCGACCATTTCACCCCCTTAAAACTGCACGATTTTTTAAACCCCAACTTTCCAGGACCAAGCTTTTTCTCATTTGGTTTGGGTAGCAATGCAAGAGTTTTTTTTTTGGAGAATGTGCTGTAGTTTTTCTTTGGTATTATTTTGGGGTACATTTCACTTTTTCATTTTTGTTTTTTCCTTAGATAGGAGAATAACACAGCAAATTTTTAGCATTGTTTTTATTTTTTTTTTACATGTTTATATTGCACAAAAAAAGTTTTTTTTTGCATGGTTGCTGTACACTCTGATTTTTTTTTAATTTCTTATCTAGGGGGGTAGGGGGGGTTGGGGGCGGAGGGCTGGTTTGCAGGGGGGCCCAGGGGCTCACTGTAGGGGCCTGAATTTTTTGTTTTGGGGCCCGCGGGACTCACTTTTTTGGAAAACAAAATATATTGCCCCACAGGGGTTTTTCCAAAAGCTTTTTTCAATCACGAAACTTTTGATTCATCTTTTCCATCTCTTCCCCGGTTTCTGTGGGTGGTTCTTTCGGGTTAGCATATCAACTCTATTCCCATTTTTAATTGCAACTGAAATAGGTGCGCATTTAATCTATATGCAAGGGTTTTTTAAAACTTAAAGTAAGCAAGTGTCCCCGTACACACCACCCACGTACTGGGGGCCCCTGTAATCGAGTTGATTTTATTTCCCCCTTAAACTCAAACCCCCACTCAGGTGGCAAATCAAGCATAAATCACACCCCAAGACAGTTCCAGCACCCCAAAATTATCCGCTGCCACCACCTTCCTTCAATAATCAAAAGAAGAGAAGGAAGGACTCTGATCCGAAAAATATACTTAAAACCACTTAAAGGGTTACCTCACTGCTCTCCAGCAGCTATATAGGTTAAAAAACACTTCTTCAAGGTAATTGATTCTTAAAGCAACAAGAACGAATGTATTAATTTTTAATATTTTAGTACTAAACGATTTACAGTGCTTACATAGAAAAAATACAAAAACAAAGAATATGACATACATAGCAACAGTTATAAAATAAAGGGGAGAAAACATAGGAAGACTTTACACTTACAATGCGACAGCTTTCAAATCCGAGGGTCACGGAAGAAGAGAAGATGGAACACAGTTCAATCCAGAATTGAACCCCAAAACTGTGTACCAAGAATTGACCCTTGGACCACGGCACAACTCACCATCTCAGTTTTCCACACCTCCCATCAGCTAATTAGGATAATTAGGCTGCACTTTACTGGCTGGCGATTTAATGAGGTCGGCAGATCCTTGATGCTTAATGAGGACTGTTGCTCACTGTCTCCACTAGATGGCATTCACGGGCTGTGCCTCCGTGTTGACAGATCAATGACCTCTTTCCATTCCATTATGACTGGGAATAGGTCATAGTGCTTTGGCCTTATATCAAGTATTAACGACACTTGTATATACAGAACTGGTTATAAAAGGCCATAAAATGGCTGCTAGCAGATACAGCCCATGTTATATAAACAAGTAGGGTAATAGAATTGTCTAAAGATACTTGTGTGATGTTTTACAGACCTATGCTACAAATTCCATTTGTAAACGGGGGTGGAGAACTGCGAGCTACAGAAATTGTATGCTCACAATATAAGAATGGCTGAAAAACAATACCAAATACACATAATACATACATACAGTTCTTATAACAGCTACAAACAGACCTTATGATAATATCATCAGACCCTGCTCCTCACAGCAAGTAATTAATCTTCTTAGTTTAGTAGAGATACCACACTAAAAACAAGCTGCCAGCAGTCCTGTGTGCCAAAATGTGGTGACATAACTCCATGCTTTCAGATATGACAAAGAGCAGAGGCAGACATTGATGACTATGTGTTGAGTGATTTTGAGGGCACACCAAACTTACACTGTTATACAAGCTGTACACTGAGTACTTTACATTGTATCAAAGTATCATATTTTCAATGTTGTCATATGAAAAGATATAATACAATATTTACTAAAATAGGGGTGTACTAACTTGTGTGAGATACAGTATATATTGTCTTACAGGGGTTTGCTCACCATGCTGTTTTTACAAAGCCCCAAGCAGCTTTAGATTCATGATTCAACCACCCCATTAGTTAAAATGGTTTCCGAAGGTAACTTAATGTTCGAAGGCAACTCAATGGCAGAGTAATAAGGCATATGAGGAGGAAGTATTTCACAGCCTGACTTACAAAATACATCTAAAAAATCTTGTTTAAAGTCAGGTAAAGACGGATTACTGGAGGAAACAGAGAACAAGTAAAGAGCTAAAAAATTATCAAGACTAGAGATGGGTGAATTTCTCAAAAATTTGATTCGGTGACTTCGCCGAATTCTCCGACAAAATTCGTTTCGGTCCGAATTACTTCTGGACGAATCGCGTTAAAAAACAGCTATTTCCAGGCTACACAGAGCCTGCAGGCTGCTGTAGAACGTTGTGCCATGCTTAAATATGCAGAGGGAGCTTGGTTTAGTCTTCATACAATGTTGTGTTTTAGTATGACACGCACATGACTGCCGCCGCTCTTAGAATCGCTTCACTATAAAATTCCCTGGGCACTTAAGAGGGCAAAACTGACCAAAAAACTGAAGGGGGAATGTAGCCTGATAAAGTCATGCCAGCGAAAGCTGGAAAAAAACAAGCTGAGGGCTCAGGTGGCAACATCAGTGACAGAGTGTGGAGGTGACGGCGGCAGCCACAGCAGCATGTCAGAGAGTGGCACAATGACATTCTGGAGGTGGCAAAAACCGGAATAGGCCACAGAGTGGCATAATGACACAGTGTGGAGGTCACGGTAGCAGCAGCATGAGGTCAGACCAAGGCACAATGACATTCTGGAGGTGGCAAAAACTGCAGTAGACCACAGAGTGGCACAATGACACAGAGTGGAGGTCACTGCAGCAGCAGCAGCATGAGGTCAGAGAGTGGCACAATGACAAATTCTGGAGGTGGCAAAAACTGGAGTAGGCCACAGAGTGGCACAATGACACAGTGTGGAGGGTACGGCAGCAGCCACAGCAGCAGCATGAGGTCAGGCAGTGGCACAATGACATTCTGGAGGTGGCAAAAACTGGAGTAGGCCACAGAGTTGCACAATGACACAGAGAGTGGAGGTGACGCAGGAGCAACAGCATGAGGTCAGAGAGTGGGCACAATGACAGGGTGGTGGAGGCAAACGGCAACAGCCCCAGCACAGCATGAGTTCAGAGGGTGGCAGAAAGGCAATGAACATTCTGGGGTGACAAAACTGGAGTTGGCCACAGAGTGGCAAACAATGACACAGAGTGGGAGGTACTCGGCAGCAGCAGCAGCAAGAGACATAGAGTTGCACAATGAAAAATTCCGGAGGTGGCAAAAACAGGAGTAAGGGCCATAGAGTGGGTATAATGACACAGTAGTGGAGGCACCTGCAGCAGCAGCATGATGTCAACAGTGGCACAATGACATTCTGGAGGTGGCAAAACGGAGTAGGCCACAGAGTGGCACAATGGACACAGAGTGTAGTCCGGCAGCAGCATCATGAGGTCAGACAGTGGGCACAATGACATTCTGGGAGTGTGGCAAAAACCTGAGTAGGGCCACAGAGTGGCACAATGAACACATGGTGGAGGTCAAGGCCAGCAGCAGCAGCATAAGGGTCAGAGATGTGGCACAATTACATATCGGAAGGTGGCAAAAACAGGAGTAGCCACAGAGTAGCACAATGACAACAGTGTTGAGTCACGGCAGCAGCCACAGCAACAGCATGAGGTCAGGCATTGGCACAATGACATTCTGGAGGTGCCAAACAGTAGTAGGGCACAGAGTGGCAGCCATGACAGAGAGTGGAGATCACTGCAGCAGCAGCATGAGGTCAGAGAGTGGCTCAATGACAAATTCCTGGAGGTGGCAAAAACAGAGTAAGGCCACAGAGTGGCACAATGATACAGAGTGGAGGACACGACAACAGCAGCATGAGGTCAAGACAGTGTCACAATGACATTCAGGCCATGCAAATACTAGAGTAGGCCCACAGAGTGGCACAAAGACACAGAGTGGGAGTCAACGGCAGCAGCAGCATCAAGAGGTCATAGATGTTACACAATGACAAATTCTGGATCTTTGCAAAAACAGGAGTAGGCCACAGAGTGGCACAATGACACATGGGAGGGAGCCACGGCAAGAGCAGCAATGAGGTCAGACCGTGCACAATGACATTCTGGAGGTGGCAAAAACTGGAGTAGGCCACAGTGCACAGTAAACACAGTGTGGAGGTCACTGCAGACAGCAGCACAAGCAGCATGGGTCCAGAGAGTGGCCACAAGACATCTGGAGGTTGGCAAAAACAGGAGTATGCACAGAGTGGCACAATGACACAGTGTGAAGGTCCACGGTGTCACGCAGCAGCATAGACAGACATGGCCACAATGACCATTCTGGAGGTGGCAAAAACTGGAGAAGGCCGACAGAGTGGCACAAAGACACATTGTGGAGTCAAGGCAGCAGCAGCAGCATAAGGCAGAGAGTGGCACAATGACATATCGTAGGTGCAAAACATGAGTAGCCACAGAGTTGCACAATGACAACAGTGTGGAAGAGTCCAGGTATCAGCAGCATAGTCAGCAGTGGGCACAATTACATACTGGAGGTGGAAAAAACAGGAGTAGGTGCCACAGAGTGGCACAAATGACAAAGAGAATGGAGGTGACGGCGGCAAGGAGCAACAGCATGAGGTCAGAGAGTTGCACAATGACACAGTGTGTATGTCACGGCACCAGCAAACAACAGCAGCTTGCATGATGTCATAGATGGCACAAAGACAGAGTGTGGATGGTGGGTGGCCATTACCAGTCCCTGGTAAGATGGATTGGTGTTTGCAGATGTGAGAAACTGTCAGCAGATGTGTGAGCATCAGGGCGTGTTGTGGCATCAGAATATTGGCTGATGCCGGTAGTTTGAACCCAGTACTCATTTCTCACAGTTTGGAGAGGCGTCATGGCTGAGTTAGTCTGTCGCCTAAGCATTGGTGTGTGTGACAATCTCCAGGCCTATCCGACGAATGAATCAATCTAGACATAGGTCAGTCGTTCAACATTTCCCTTGGACAAGCGGGATTCTCCTTGGGGTCAAACGATGGCCCCCCCCGCACTGGAACACACTGCTCTGAAGTCACACAAATGGCCGGGCAGGACAGCTTTCTCACCACTGCAAACCCGGCAGTTCGCCTACACAACATTTTTTGGCTGCCCCAGTTTGTCCGCGGATCTTCTAACTGGGCGTGGCAGAAGTGCTGTCCAAGTAGCCACCACCTGTTGGTTCCAGGGTCTGCTCAGGCTGCTGCTGCTGCTGGCCGACTGCCCTCCTCACTATGGCGGGTGAATGTAAGCTGCTCATCCATTGACTCAGACTTAGGATGCTGCTGAAGGAGCTGGTACTGCTCCTCCCCCACCACCTTCCCCCAGCCAGCAGCGGCAGTAGTAACTGAGCGCTGATGAACCCCCCCGGTCAGACCTGTCCAGAGGAGGGACATGGCCGGGCACAAAGGCAGCGGCCAACTGACTACGGAGGATTCCCTATAGTATGTTGAGTATGCCCTGCCATCTCAGCAGCTGGGAAAAAGGCTCCCATTTTGGACCGGTAAGCGAGGTTCCAATTAGGTGGAGAGCCAGAAGTCATCCCTCTTCCGGATGTTACTATTTCGGCTTCACTGAGCCAGGGCAAATCAGCATGCTGCGGGCCATCTGCACATGTGACTCGAAGGGCTCCCTGCCTCCCATCTCCACTGATGCTGCCACACGTGCATGTGGGGTCAACTGCCTCGACTTCCTCATCTCCATTCTACCTCCTCCAGCTGCCTGATCCTCCTCTCTTGTCACCTGGGTAGAAAAATCCATTAATTTCATGCCAGAAAAAAAACAATGCTTCCGCTCCAATCTCCTCCTCCTCCCCCTCCTCCTACATCTCACTCCCCCCCGGACTCTTGTGGCCGAGAGAAATAGTCCGCCCCAACTCCAGTCCCCCTGCCCAACAGGATATTTCAGCAATCTGTTTTCCATGACTAAGCAGTGGAATGACGTATATTCATGCCCAGTAAGTCCTGGTGGGCGACTGACAAAAACTTTGCCGTCCTCCGAAGGCCTCAACATACAGCAGGTGTCACACATGAGCTCCACTGGCTGACCTCAAAAGTTACACACGGGAGTTAAACTCCTGTCCGCCTGGATCCATTCAAAAATCGTTAATGGCCTTTCTCTGTTCATACAGTCGGTCCAACATGTGCAGGCTCTGGAATTTCCAATGGGTGGAAACATCGCCATATCAGAATGTGTTGGGGAGGCCGTCTCTGCTGCAACTCAAGGAGGGAGTTTCTGGCTTGTAGAATGGAATGAAGTGCATGCACCATTTCCTGGCCATTTTCAGAATCTATCTAAGATCGGTGGAAGACTTCTTCAGGAACCTTTTCACAACCAGAATGAACACGTCCGCCATGCAGGCACATGGACCATACAACCACGTTGCAGCACGACACCATGTTTCCTCTATTGTACGTCACCCAGGGTTTCCGATATGCAGTTGGCGTGGAGAAGCCACACATCGATTTCCTGCTGCATGACGCGGGAGCAGTTTCCTCCCCCTGTTTGACTTCGTTCGCTGAGCAAGACAGGTGTAGAACTACATGACACCGTCTGATGCCCATATATATGTGGTATGATAGGAGCAGTACTTTGGAGGCAGAGATGGTGGGGGGGGGGCTGGTGAGTGGAGAAGGAGGAGGCGGACATTTGGCGCAGGAGCCGCAGTTTGACAAAGTGAGGAAAAAGCGGCATCTCCTGTCCCAAGTTGTTGGAGTCCTGGCAGGAAGCACATTCACCCAGTGTTCCGAAAAGGAAATGTACTGGCCCAGACCGAAGTAACAGCTCCACACGTTCCGCACGCGTGCCGTGCACCTTGGAACAAACCAATAATGCACAAGGACTGGCCACCTTTCCGTTCTCACATATTTTATTTTTTTTTTTTTTATATTTTTAAATTTTTATGAAGTGCTGGTACTGCGCCTTTTGGAAAAGATATAACGTTAGGAACTCTCCATCCGGTCGCACAAGCCATAAGTTCTTTGAACGGTGCATGAGTCCCACACCCATTTGGAAAGGGAGGGACTGCAATACCAACAACATGGACAGGAGCACATCAGCTTTTCGTTCACCTTAGATGGTATGGAACGCAGTCTATGTTTGTCTCTTTGAAATCGCTTTGCTGAACACAGCTTAGCTGGCGCCAGTGAGTAGCGAGTATCAGGAGCACATCCTGATCGGAGATGATGGCAAAAGAGAACAGCTCCTTCTGCAGAGATGTGAAGCCTAGACAGCTGCAATGGCATGCGTGCAACAGGGCGCTGCAGCTGCTGTTGCCCTAATGCTGCGGCGGCAGGATGGACCGACCACATCAGAGCCCACGTTATACTCCAAGGCCACCGGATGGTGACGCTGCATGTGTTGACATGCATGGGCCATAGGCACAACGTTAGCTCCTTGGCCACGCAACACTTTCTGCCTACAGATTCTACATATATGGCCACCTCCTCCAGTGGTCCTAGCAACTGAACTGGCACCCAAGCCGGTATCTGATTTTACCTCCAACGCTCCGCCCCGTCACTAGAGGGACTACTAACCGCCGCTGCCCTCGCTGAGTCGCTCCCCTGTGCCGTTACTTTATTGACCTGTGAAGCGTTTTTTACTCCGTGGTTGCATTTTTTGGCCCCACCCGACTCACGACTGCTGTTCTATCTGCTGGACCTTCACCACACACAACCCACCCACTTGTGCTGGCTTCGCCGCTGCCTGACCCAATCTGAAGCCCCTCATCTCCTGACGATGATGAAGCCCTTGCTCACCGCGGCTCCCCATTGCGGTCGGCTACATCATCAGCTATTTGTGTTTATTCAATCGACACTGCTGTCCTCATAAACCGGTCTTGTATGTCAAGAGGTCAGGACCCCTCACAACATGACCCTCCCATGCCCACTCTCCATCCACATCTATATTTGCCGCCATTTGCAAAGAAGCAGGATATTGCCCCATTTCTCGTCTGTCCAAAGTAGCTGCTGACTGCCCTCCATCAAATGGATCATCCACGCTATATAGTGGCACAGATCCCAGGACTATAGTAGAACTCTGGGCTGAAGGTGGACCGGAAGGGACAGAGGCGGGTTGAGGACAGGTGAGAGGCCGCTGACACGCTCCTGGGCCATGTCAACGTAAGGGTGTGGCCTGACGTTCCCACCGCTCTTGGCTGGAGTTTCATATGTAACCATGGAAGGAAGTGGATGACTCTAGTCAAACCAATCAAGTACCCTTGGTTTGCTGGTCAGCACACGGCCGCTAGATGACAGCGCAGTTGGTGGCCTCACCGAGGACCCCTGCTTCGACGTCCCCAGATGCTGTGTGCATGCGACCTGGGCCTAGCTCTAGGAATTTTTGTGCCACTGCCACTCGCAGGTGAAGAGCCTGCCACCTCTCTTCTGATCAAACTGTTTGTTCGAAAATGCACAGAAAACTGTTTGATGAAGATAATCTGATATGATAAATACATACCCTGTATTTGACTCCAAATGAACCCAGAAACAAGCTTGAAGTAACTCTGGATAAAATGCGCTCCACAAATGCCAGGAAAATTACTGGTAAAGTGTCGTTTAAAAACACAGTGTATTTACTGAATATAAAAGCACCAAACAGTCTAATTAACCTTTGGATATGAATAATTCTACAGGCAAAATGGGTCTTTTTTGGCGTGAGAAAAAGAAGGTTTCTTTTAGTACCACAACAGCAGAACAACGCTTAATACCCCTGGATGTAAATTTGACGCAATTAAGAATTGATCAAACCAAAAACTACCAGCTTTGTAGTGTGTTTACAATGGAGCTGTAAATTTTGGCGTATCACAGCAAGAGAAAAACTGTAAATTTACCTACAGTTATGATTTAAGCTACAGGAAAATGTCTTTTTTGCCGGTGAAAAAGACGATTAATTTTAGTCACCACACAGCAGAACAACGCTTAATTAACCCCTGGAATGAAAATAAGCGCAAAAGAATTGAGCAACCAAAAAAACTAATTCAGCTTGTAAGTGTGTTACAATGGCGTGTATTTTACAGTACACAGCAAGAGAAAACTTGTAAATTAACACTTTGGTTTTGAATTATGCTACAGGAAAAATAGTCTTTTTGGCGGTGAAAAAGACGGTTCTTTTTAGTCACCACAACATGCAAAACAAACGCTTAATTAACCCCTGGGATGTAAATTTCGCAAAAGAATTGAGAACCAAAAACTACTCAGCTTTTGTAGCGTGGTTTACAATGGCAATGTATTAAATGTACACCGCAAGAGACAAAACTTGTAGATTAACCTTCGGTTTTATATTATGCTAACAGGAAAAAATTGAGCAACCAAAAATGAAGTTGGTATATTTGGAATGTAAAAATGCTGTTTCTTTAAATAATACAAGAGGAACAGGTATAGAATAACCCTTGGATATTCAATGTTCCTGTGACATATAGTCATTAAAATGTATAAGCAGCTGCATTGGACGCACACTGGACTCAGTTCCAATGTACCGCCACAAAATCAGAAATTTAGAACTAAGAGAAGCAGTCTCTGAGACAAGCAGTGACACCCCCCAAAAATCGCTGTATATAAATCAGCAGTTCTTTTAAGTAAAGAAAATCATTAGCAGCCGAGGCAGCACCGTCCCAATCCAGTACAATGAGAGCGGTAAGAGCACCCAGCGTCGCGCTCCGACTTATATAGTAGCGATGACGTCACAGAATTCCGCCGTCTCTATTGGCTTCATCTCTGCACATGTCCTTGTAAGGCTATGCCCTTCTTCCTCCCAGAGTTCTAGCCCCATAGTAACGCCATGTGCTTGCAGCCATTTTATCAATCAAAAAACCACACTTCGTTCATGTGCTAAGTACCCCCCAAAGTTCGACATTCGTTCCGAAACCCGAAAATTTTCCTGAAATTCTAAACAAATTCCACTTCGTTAGAATCAATTCACCCATCTCTAATCAAGACACTTCAAGCTCCATTTCACAATATCAACTTTTTCCCAGTCATTTACAGGGTTGTGAGCCTGTAAACATGGTAAACCCAAAACAATATCGGCGGGTAGGTTATCAAGTACAAATAAGGAATTTAACTCAGAATGCAAGGCCTCTACTTTTAAATTAACCAAAGGAGTACAGAATTTAATTGTACCTTGACAGAGGAGTGTACTATCTATAGTAACCACATTAACAGGGATCCCAAGAGACAGTAACGTAATACCCAACACACTAGCGACATTTCAGGAAATTGCTGCAGAACCACAGTCGATAAACAAATTACCAGAAAGATTGTGGCTGTTACACAAAATACGGACAGGCAAAATTACTTTGTGAGACATACTGGGAAATATATGACCTACGTACTGGAGTTTCTCCGGAATCGGATACTCTGGTCAATTCCCGGATAAGGTGACCTGCTGCTCTGCAGTAAAAACTGAATCCCTTATTGTTTCTGAAGGCTTTGCGTTCTCTGGAAGACATACTAGATCCCAGCTGCATTGGTTCCTGATCAATCTCTAAAGCTTCGTTGGATATGGATGGGGGAGCAGGTAACTCAAGCTGTTCCCTTTAGCGCTCGCAAAGGCTACAGTCAAGCCGAATAGCCAGGGTCATAAACTCTTCTAGGCTTTTGGGTTACAGGAAACCAATCAATAGATCTTTAAGTGTCTCAGACAGAGCTTGCTGAAAAATACACTGAAGTGTCATTTCACTGTGAGGGTCCCGACCAGTGCCAGAAGTTGGAGCAGCAGTCTTCCAGTGATCGCCACCTCTGATAGAGAGACAAGAGTTTGGTTTGGTCTACTGACAAGACATCTGGTCTTATAGGAGTCCCTAGTCTGGAAAAAAGGAAAAAACGGACAGGAGTTCGGGAGAGCATGAGTTTAAGGGGAAAAGGCAAGCGTGTGGAGTTCCTTGAAGCAAAGAAATGATGAATCCCACACATTGCTCCTCAGATCCAGATGAAAGGGTGCCTAAGCCGAAAACAACCTTGCATCTCTCATGAAAGAAAAGCTGCAGTCTCCAGAGAAACCATCCGGCAGGTTAAGTTTGAGTTCCAGGGGAGGGGGGGGGGGGGGTATACAGACACGGAACTCTGGGAGTCCAGCAGCTGGAACCTTTGAGTGAGATCCTGAACCAGTTGCGTCAGGCCAAGCATCTGGTCCACTAATGTCTTCATTTGTTCCATAGTAGAAGGGAAAAAAATTGCGGCTGATGATTCTGTAAGGGACGCCCTAGTCTAGCCCTGGTTTATCCTGCATAAACAGGGCAACCACCCCGGAAAAGGGTGACCGCACACTCGAACTTCTTCCTAAGCTGTACCTAGTAAAATGTGTGCCAAACAGACAGAAGACAAACACACGACAAACAAGGAACAGAATCCACAGATAACAAGTAAAGAATAGTCGAATGGGTAGAGATCAACCAGGAGTAGGCAAAGTACCAAAGGTCAGAATGGGAGAGTAACCAGAAAGACAAGCCACAATTGGAAAACCAGCAAACTGACACACTAGAGCAAAACAGACGGCTAGGACACAAAAATAAATCACCAGCAGAGACTGGCAGACAGGAAAAGGTTTAAACCCTCGCCCAAGCCAGGGATTGGCTCAAGTGCTTAATCCGTTAAGCACCAATCCACACCCTGATGGAGGCTGCAACAAAATCCTTAAAGGGCCGGTAGTGCAGTCCAGCTCACAAAGAGAAACCTAGAAACCAGTCCAGTCAACGTGATTAAGGATAAAAATCCTTAATTTTATGGAATTATCCTTTGCTGCTTGTTTTCTGTCCCTATTACAGTAACCAAAATGCTTTTGGCATTCTACAAGACACAAGAGATGGGAATTAAATAAATAGTAAACATTTATTCTTAATAAGAATACTACAGACTCTATCAATTAGAGAGGATTTGTTCAGTCTCTCTTACTGCAGACCCCTAAGAGAGATATGTCATGGACCATAGCATTAATGTCTTTGGATACATGTAAAGGAGTATTGTCTCCCCACAGGGTTATTCAAAGAATGCATGAAAGAAATTTCTCTGTCACTCCTGTTCAACTGATTTGCATAACTCCAGCTTTGTACAGCATAAGCTCCATGCTTTCAGATGCCTAATTACTTAGATTAGCTTCTCAAACTACTGGAAGACTTCTTATCTGATCCCCAAAACAAAAGCCCTAATTACAGGCTGTTTACTTGAGATAAATCTAGCTTTTTACTGTCCTGGCTGCACAGGACACTGACTGACACGCAGACCAGTGTGATGACTCACCTAGGCAACTCACTCTCAGTTATCTCATTGAACAAACAGCCCCAGGAGATTTTGTTTACAGGTCAGTTACTGCAGGGAACTGAAATAGCCAGGGAGGTAATAAATTCACTTTTTTATCTCTTTAGGGAAAACAGAGAACAATGCAATATATTTGGAAAATGTCTTTATTTTGTGTTCCCTACAATTTGAAAGCTATTCTTTTTAGCGAGACAACCCCTTTAAGTCCTTATCATACAGTAAGACATCTTCATTTTTCAACACCTTCAAAACAAAGTGACTAATTGAAGGAAAACACTGGTTGAGGAATGTCAGACACTCATTGTTACTGTTTGTATTAGGAATCATTATCTTTAAAAGGTATCAAATGTGACAGCAGTAAGCTTAAACAAGAGGTCCGACTGCATTAGTCCCATGATGGTCTTCTGATGACAAGAAGATTAGAGAGAAAGCAAATCCAAGACATCTCTCACACCGAAAGGAAGATGGAAAGTTGATAACAAGTTTCTTTTTCTTATTAAACTAAATGATTTGTGCTGAAACTGTTCAGATTGCTTTTCTAATAATTAGAAGCCATGATCATATTGTAAGCCTGTTAGGTCTTAGTTAATAGAAAGCATTTCCTGTATTAACAGTTAATCTGGGGACAGGCAACTGAGACATCTCCAGAAAACTCTATTTAAAAATAATTTAATTTGAACAGTTTGCCACAAATGAGAATCAGTATGGAGTTAACTAATTGCAAGTAAATAAAACTACCAGATATGTAAAGACCACAAACTTTACATATTAACACAACTATAGTAACTTTTAGGCTATGTTCACACGGCTTATTCACGGCATAATTGCAGGACAGATTTCCCCTTAATTATGCTGTGTGCTCTGGAGCGGGGGCAGAGGAGCCGGCAGCCCACCAGCCCCACAGACATTCATTATTCATGTCGCGTGTACCGCAGTGAATAATTGACATGTCACTTACTCCCCGCTCGCCGTATTTCACGAGCGGGAGAGTAAACGGAATCCATAGTTCTCTATGAGAACCGTGGATTACCGTAATGACTGGGACGGATTCCACCCAGAATTTGCGCAGTACAGTGCGAATTACAGGTGGAAATCTGTCCCAAAATAAGATGTGTGAACATAGCCTTAGGGAGACCTCTATGGCTGCCATGCTGTTATTGGCACATTTATAGCTGGTACTCCATTAGAAGTTAGCTTTGGTTTATACTTTTTCAGAAATCTTTTTTTAACACAATGTTATAAATACATTGTGAGCATAATCATGAGCAGCAAGTCAGATACTAAATTATAAGGAGCCTCTATAGCTGCTACATAGTTTTCGAGAATTGGACTGCCCCACTGGAGGAATAGAGGATCCCCCGGTTGGTCCCAGGACCAACATATGTAGGGCTGCAAGCTTGGACTGGCCAACGGGGACATGGTAATCTCCTGGTGGGCCCTGAATGCTACAGCATGTTCTTAAGGGTATACACATTGCGTCTTCCTGCTCCACTACTGTGGGCCTTAGTCAAGACTGACGACCTACAGTAGTAAGCAGTGCAGGTGGTGTGATGCAGTGATGTCATCATGCCTCCTTCTCCATGCAATTTATCCTAGATAGAAAGCCAAAGGCATGCTGTCTTAGGTTTCTGTCCTATGAGATTCCAGAAAGCATTGTCCCAGTGTAGACAGCATGATGACGTTAGGCTGGCCACGGACTTCTGGAGTGAACTGTTCATTGAGGGAGAGGCAAGTATAATTTTTAAAAGCAGCCTTTATAGCTGCCAATCTACCTACAGGGAACATATACCTATCTAAAGTATCACATCTTTACCTATAGGGGGGCTATATACAGTTAGGTCCATAAATACTCAGTCAGAGACAACATTTTTCTAATTTTGGTTCTGTACATAACCACAATTAATTTTGAACAAAACAAATTCAAAAGCAGTTTTGAAGATCAGACTTTCAGCAATTAAAATCAGATGGTTTAACAAAATGATTGCATAATAATATGAGGAACTAAAGTATTTTTTTAACACAATCCCTTCATTTCAGGAGCTTAAAAGTAATTAAAAGAA
>JAODAL010024443.1:0-60572 GCA_025379985.1 Phyllomedusa bahiana | reverse complement strand
ATAAAAAATTTAATTTTTTAAAAAAAACGGAAGGAAAGAAAAAAGTTTAAATTCCCCCTGGATTAAATTGCGCCAAAGAATGAGCCCCACAAAATAGAAAATTTTAGCGTGTTACAATTGCTTTTTTCTAGCCACCAAAAAAATACAGTTTTAAAAAATTTTGCTTGTGAATTTGGCTATAGGAAAAATTTATTTTTTTGGGCTTTTAAAAAGACGGTTTATTTTTGTCAGCACACCAGCAAAACAACCTTTTTAAACCTCGGGATGTAAAATTGCCCCAAAAAATTTGACCCCGCAAAATAGTAGTTTGTAGGTTTACAATTGCGTGTTTTTACACCATTCAAAAAGAGATACATTTTGTTTTAAAACCTTTTGCTTTAATTAGGCTACAGGAAAAATTTTTTTATTTTGGCGTTAAAAAAGACGGTTTATTTTTGTCAGCACCCAGCAAAACAACGTTAATTAACCCGGGATGTAAATTGCCCCAAAAGAAATTGACCCCCAAAAAAATAGTAGTTTTTGAGCGTGTTACAATTGGGTTTTCTACGCCACACAACAAGAGATACATTTTTAAAAACCTTTGCTTGGTTTTAAAGCTAAGGAAAATTATATATTTTTGGGGTTTTAAAAAGACGGTTATTTTTGTAGCACACCAGCAAAAAACTTTTTAATTAAACCCTGGATAAAAAATTGCGCCAAAAAATTGAGCCCATAAATAGTAGCTTTGTAGCGTGTTGCAATTGCGTGTTTTTTTCCCCGCCAACAAGAGATACAGTTGAAATTAAACCTTTGCTTGTGAATTAGGTACATAAAAATTTTATTATTTTGGCGTTGAAAAAACGGTTTTTTTTTGTCAGCACCCCCAGCAAAACAACGTTAATTAAAAACCCGGATGTAAATTGCCCCAAAAATTGACCCGCACAAATAAGCTTTGTAGGTGTTAAAAATTGCGTTTTTCTACCCACACAAAAAGAAATACAGTTGTAAAAAACCCTTTTTGCTTGTAAATTAGGCTCCCGGAACAATTTATTTTTTTTGGCGTTGAAAAGAGGGTTTTTATTTTTTGTCACCCACCCCGCAAAAAAGTTTTAATTAACCCCCTGGATGTAAATTGCCCCAAAAAAATTGACCCCCAAAATAGTATTTGTGCGTGTTAAAAATTGTGTGTTTTCTACGCCACACAACAAGAGATACGTTGTAATTAACCTTTATTTGTAAATTAGGTACGGGAAAAATTTTATATTTTTTGGCTGAAAAGACGGTTTTTTGGGGGTAGCACCCCAGCAAAACAACGTTTAAATTAAACCCCAAAGTAAATTGCGCAATAAAAAATTGAGCAGCCAAAAATGAGTGGATTTTATTGAAAAAACGCTGTTTTTTTTAAATAAATACAACGGGAATGGCTTAGATCCCATTTGGATATTGAATTTTTATGCAGTGCTGTGGACGCACACGGATTTCAGATCCAATACCTAAAAAAAATTTAGAAATAGAAATTTAAAAAGGAACAATCTCTGAGACAAGCTGAGCCCCCCCACAGAAATGCTATATAAAAAAAAATTTTCTTCAGTAAAGCTATCACCCCGCGGCAGCACCTTCCCTGATGAGCCAGTGAGAGGAGTGTGAGCCCCGGCGTCGCCCCCCGGGGACTTATATAGTGCTGACTTTCACAGAATCCCCCCGGTCTCTGAGGGTTCCCCTTTGCCATTTCAATGCAGGTATGCCCTTCTTCCTCCAGAGTTCTTTGCCCCATGTAGGCCATGTGCTGCCTATTTTAAAATCAAAAGCACATTTCCCTTTCCCCGAAGTACCCCAAAGTTCGACTTCGTTCCGAACCGAAGTTTTCCTGAAATTCTAAACGAATTCCACTTCGTTAGAATCGATTCGCCCATCTCTAGTCAATATACATATCTACCTACAGGAGCCATATACACTGTGTGCAGAATTATTAGTCAAATTAGTCTTTTGATCACATCATCCTGTTTATACATGTTGTCCTACTCCAAGCGAAACCGGCTTGAAACCAAACCCTCCCAATTAAAAATCGGGTATGAGCATCTCTTTAAATTGGGGAGGGGTGTGGTCAAATTTCCCTAAACACCCTATTTTAAGGTTTTTGCTTAATTATTAGGCAATTTCCCTTTTTCCTTTTAAAAAAGGGTCAAAAAAGAGTTTTGGGAAGGGGACTCTGAAAAGTCAAGAATTGTGAAAGTTTTTTCCAGAGGGTCCCCAGAAAGTTTTAAAATTCCCCAAACTTTTGAACCCCTTGGGGTCACCAAACCCAACCCCAAAGCTTTTTCATGGCAAAAAAAGCCAACGGGGTCCGCTTAAAAAAAAAAAAAGGGGGGAAAAAAAATTGGAAAAAAAAGGCGAAAATAATCCCCTTTGAATTTTGGAAAAAATAAAAAGGGCGAAAAAGGTTTAAAAAGATGCCCCATTTAAAAAGCCCCCATTTTCCCAAAAAAATTTTTCAGAGCTGAAAACGTTCTGGAGTATCGAAAAGAAACAAGGTTTGGAAAACTCGGGGACTTTGGCCAAGGAAATTTGAAGGCTAAAAAATTACCCCCTTTTTAACAAGAAACAAAAGATAAAAACCCAAGACGGGGCCCAAAAGAAATATTTTAAAAGATTTGATTTTTCAAGGTTTATGGACTGTGAAGTGAGAGGGACCCCTTAAAGGGGGCCCCCAGAGGGAGGGCCCAGCGGGATCGAAAAAGGGGCAGAAGTTTCCTCTGCGACTCAATGCCAGCAAGGGGGAAGGTGGGGTACTGGTAGGGGCTGGAATCATCAAAGTTTAAAACTCGGGGGACCTTTTGGGTTTTTGGGGAAAAGGATTTAAGCTCAACTCCCAAACCCTACTCCCCATTTTCGGGAAAAAAGACCCCCCTCCCCTTCAAGCAGGGGGGTTACGGGGGGAAGGAAGTTGAATCGTTCAAAAAAAACATGATTTTCACAGGACAATCCCTCCATCAAAAATGAAACAAATACTTCAACAGGGGGTGGGCGGCCAGAAAAGGGGGTCAAAAAAATCTGAAAAACCCCAAAAAATCTGGGGTCCCCCAAAAAAATGTGGAAATCTACGGGGAGGGAAAACGCCCCCCACCCCCTCAGAACAGTGCCCGGGGGGGCCTTGGGGGCGCTGAAAGCAATGTTGATCGTAAACAGGATCCGGGAAACCCAGAAAAGGATCGGGGATGGAAGGCTTTTTTTGATGAAAGGTAAAGAAAAAAGGCGATATTGGTCACGTTTTTGGGTTTTTGGGGTTTGTTTTTTAAATGTCAGAAATGTTTATTTCAAATTTTTTTCTTTTTGTTATATTGGGTTTTCCCTGGTGAAAAAAAAACCCAATAAAGAGGGGTTTATTATTTGGTTTTTTTTTAATTTTGCCTAATAATTCGCACCGTAAATTTTACCTGCAAAAAAGATACCCCTCCTAAGAAAAAAATTTTAAAAAAAAAACCCCCACCACCTTCCAAAAATTTTTAAACTTTGATATTTTTAGGTTTTTGGGGGGTTTTGATTGAAACATAGTTTTTTGTTCAATAATAAAATGAATCCTCTCAAAAACAACTTGCCTAAAATTTTTGCACCCCCACTGTTACTTTCCCACCCACCTGCAGGGGGCCCCAAAAAACCCAGTTTACAGGGGCCTATATTCCCCACCCAGTTTTAAAAAAGTCCTTATATAACTACATACATGGGGGGTATAAAAATACCTAAATAGGGGACCAAAAATTTCTAACCAAATTTGGGGGGCTATATCACTATCTATTTACCTAATGGGGGACATAGATACCGATCTAAATTGGGAAACCCCATAAAAAATTTCCTACCTCCACAGGGGGGAAAAAAAAAACCCTACATAAAATTAAAGGGACTACCAAACCCCAAAAGTAGGTTTAACCTTTTCTGGCCCACCTGGGTTTTGGGGGTTTTACCTACAAACTATATTGGGGATTTACTTTCCCCAAATTTTATGAAA
This sequence comes from Phyllomedusa bahiana, assembly GCA_025379985.1. NCBI lineage: Eukaryota > Metazoa > Chordata > Amphibia > Anura > Hylidae > Phyllomedusa > Phyllomedusa bahiana. The sequence continues at coordinate 56,590 of JAODAL010024443.1, read as the reverse complement.
AATAGAATAGGGAAAAAAGGTGTTATAACAGGAGCAAAGTAAAATACATTGTGATAGCCATTCGTAAACCTTAGGAGGGTTTTGCCACTTTGCAAAATCACTTTCTGAGGCAGGCTCATAGTGAAAAGGGGGAGATGGCTATGCTTGTGCACTCTTTGCCACTAAAAGAGTTTCCCCAAAAGAAACTTGGACACAAACCCTGCTCAGTTAATAATTTCCCCAATTCCCCAAAAATAAAACAGGGAAGAATAGGGGGCCAGCCATCTTTCTGTTCTCAAGCTACAAGCCGGCCTCAGAAACAAACCCTTTGGGGAAGTAGCAAAAACCCCTTTTTTAAATTTAAATTTTTCCAAGGGGGACATGTATGAATTTAGTTTTTTCCCCCCCCTTTTTTTGGCGTAAAAAGCACCTAAAATGAGCCCCGGGTCCCATGTTTTTTAATGCGCCTAATGGAAAAGTGTTAACGCATTGTTTTAAACTTCGAGACTTCAAATTTCCCCTTACAAAGAGGGGGGCGTTCTGGGGGGCGTGTACACCCCATTTGTAAAATTAGACACATAAAATGAAATGGTTCAGCAAAACTGGGGACATTACGCTTGAACAGGCAGACCTTTTTTTAATGTGGTTTTTCCCGACCTGGGAAAACGAAGTTTGCTGAATTGCCATTAGGGCAAAAAAAGTCCCTTATTTTTCAACTAACACATTTTACAATAATAAAAAGTAATTTCTGATGATTATCAAACTATACAGAATTCAATTATTTAAATTTAATTAAAAAATGAGCATATAAAATTAATATAAAAATATATCCTATAAAATGCATTTAAATTTAATAGAATCTAAAACTAGTTTTACATTAAATAACCTACTGATGTTGTTCAGATTTTACAATTTTTATTTTTACTACATTAAATTTGAAATTTATTTTGCTGCTCTCACTCTTTATTCTACATACAGCAAGAGCCAGCACAGCACAGGTCTTGCTTGGACCTGTGGTCCACCAAGCAAGATCAGTACAATAGTTTCTATTCCACTGAGATGCTATTCTAAAGACTTTTCTTTTATTTCCAGCCTATCTATAGCCTTTATACATGTTAGGTGCATTGCTAATGCACCTGTTTTGTAATGCACCTAACACATAGGGGAAGCGCTTCAAACTTTAAAGTCCATTTATAATCGCACAAAAAACACTTTCATACATTCAGGCGCATTATACACTGAAAACGAGACTCGACAATTCACTTCGAAGCACCTTCCTTCATACATGTCTCCCCAAATGTCTCCTGATGTGCAGTAGTTTGTGGACAGTCTACTTGCACTCTTTCAATAGCTTTCAGATCCTCCTACTATCACTATTGTTTCAGACGCTGTGTTTTAGCCATGTTATAATATAATTGGAACAGTGCTATTTTCTAGTTTTGAAAAACAGCAGTAATTAAAAAACTAAATGCATCTAAAACCTTATTTGTTTTCCCCAATAAAAGAAGAGATTTTTTTTGTGTAGAAAAGGGAGGCTTTGATAAATAACCTCTTCGGATTTTGTTTTATATCTCATTGCAAATCATGTTCAGTGTTTAACCACTAGGCAACAGACCATTAATTCAAATGACAGCCGTGTTCTAGAGTCCACCCAGGCAACTAATTGCAAAAGTATCTCAAAAGTGATATATACTGCAACATTTCTATACACAGTGGCATAACTACCACACTGGTAAAAATGTAGATGTAAACAGCTACTGAATGCTTTGTCAACTTTGTATAGTAGATATATACTTTTCTTCAAGAAAACATACTTTCACGTGCTACCCTGGGATATATTGCTCTAAATCCAAGTTCCAACTAGTTCTTATAAACTGTAGCACAAAAAATAGTATTATATATCAAGAGCTGTTGGTTATTCAAGTAATTTTCTTAGGGTACGAAATAAATAAGTAAAGATCTCTTTTTAACACATTGCACATGGCATTGGGCAACATTCTGTTAAAATTGGTAATGGCACTACTGCCATGTCACATACTGAAGAGAGAATTACATGTTATGGGCAGCCATAGCTTAATCCTAAACGGAAAAATCCACCAGGATTAGGGTAATATGTACTGTTTTGTGCCCAAGGCTAAATGGAAGTGGTGTGTCAACAACCCTCCAGCTAAAGTAGGTTCCATAGGCAAGAAATAATAATATAAATCATTGTTTTAAAAGTTTTCATGAGACATTATCACACAAAACTAATCTGAGTACCCTAAAACATGGTATGTATTTAGAAATGACAATTAATTAAATCTATTTGGGATAACTGTAAAAAAATGTAACATTTCTAGCCTATTTATTATCAATTTATCTGCCTAGAACTGGAAATGAGCAAAACAGACATAGGCTTTTATCACAAAACTTTCTGAGCTTTGTTACCAGTGTATGAAACATCCCAACATGACAAGTTTCTGCCAAAGAATACTGCCACTTTAAAAAAATTTTCGGGGAATATAATGGGGCAAAATTTGATATATTAATGTAATCAGATTGGGAAACGCCGTGAGGAGAGGAGGAAATCTATTGAGAAAGTTGTTGGTGGTAGAATCCAAAAAAGATAAAGTGACTGTCTTGCAACACAGGACATATACAGTTGAAACCAGAAGTTTACATACACTATATAAAAAAAACATTAGTATCATGTTTTTCCACTATCTACATGAAAGGGAAAAAACCCTTCCCTTAAAAAATTATTTATATTTCCCAAAAATTTCCAGAATAAAGAAGAATTTTTAATGCAGTTTTATTTTTTTTCTGCAATCAAAAGTTAATACCTAGATTACTCCCTTTTTTTAAAAAATTTGGGCACCCTAATGATAATGTATGCCGGGAAGTTCTGGTTTTTTTGGGCAAATCTGATTTAATTAGACAGAGACACACTGGTTTGTATTTTAAGGGTACACCAAAACACACTGCTTCGTTGTAACACAGGGGAAAGTTAAAAAAGAAACCCCCAAATATCAAAAAAAATTGTGGACTTGAACAAGTGGGATTCATTTGGGTTGCAATTTCCAGTTTCTTGGAGGTGCCTCGCACTCGCAATTATACGAAAGTACAAACAAGATGGGAATTCCAACCACCCACCGCTCAGGAAGAAGACATTTCTGTGTTCAGAGTGAAACGTGTTTTTGGTCTGCCAAAGTCATATAAACCCAAGAAAAAAAGCAAAAGCCCTTTGTGAAAAGCTGACGGAAGTTTGGTAAGATGTGTCATTATCCAAAATGAAACAGTACTGTATCAACATGGCTGAAGGCCCACTCTGCCAAGAAAAAAGCCATTACTCCAAAAGAAACATAAAGCCAGTTTAATGTTTGCAAATGCACACAGGAAAAAAGACCCCAATTTTTTTAAAGACATGTTCTGTGGTCTGACGTAACTAAAATGTAACTGTTTCGCCATAATGACCATTGTTACATTTGGAGGGAAAAGGGAAAAGTTTGGAAATCTAAGAACACCATCCCAAATATGAAACACGGGGGTGGGGGGCATCAGTTGTGGTTGTTTTTGCTGGAAGGATGTGCACTTCACAAAACGATGGCACATGAAAAGAAGATTATGTGAAATATGATGCACAAAATCAAGACTAACCCGGAAGTTTAAAACTTGCGGAAAGGGTCTTCCAAAAAGGGCAAGACCCAACAACTGCAAACTGGTTTCAAAGGGCTAAGGATAACCCCACAATGTTTTGGGAAGGCCAACACAAAACCCTGACTCAACCTATTGAAAAGTTATGGGCAAAGCTGGGAAGGCAGGTCGACAAGGCGACCTACAAACAGACTCGTTACACCATTCTGTTTGGGGGAATGGGCCAAAATTTCCCACCAATTTTTGTGAGAACTTGTGGAATGATACCAAAACATTTGAACCGAAGTTAAAACAATTGAAGGGCAACTCTATTAAATACTAAGAAAAGTATGAAACTTTTTTAACTTTCAGAAAGTAAAAAAATGGCTTAAACAGTTCTCTCTCCCATTTTTCTGGGATTTGGGAAATATAAATATTTTTGGTTTTCCCTAGTTTTACCTAAAAAAATGTAATTTTTTTTTTTCTGATTTCATGTCAATAGTGAATAAAACATGCATTGTGTCTTTTTTATATATGTATGTAAAACTTTATTTCAAAATATAATGACTAACTACAAGAATTGAAGCACCATGGGGGCTCCAAAGAGGTTCATTTACAAACAATTGGATCATACCGATTAAATCACATATATTAGATCTTTTACAAGCATTGGTTCTGTGATATTCTTTGTTTATTTTATGTTTTCCTTATGTTGCTACATCTTTTGCACTTTTGCTATACATAGCTTGTGTTCTATTGTACTTACATTTTCTTGTATATAGAAGCTGTGACATCCTGATTCACTTCTCGAAGACCTTTGTGTATACCATTGTGTCTGTTGTGCATACTATGTCATGTGCAACCCTGACTACATTTTTACCTTTCTAGCCTTTAGCTTATTTCACATTTATAATTCAATGAATCTCTGTGGTACTTTTACAGAAATTCATTATGGGCTATCTCCCTTTACATGTGTTCTATCATATACATGACTACATCATGTCCAGCACAGTGTGGTGATATATAGGCTACATCTCTGTGGGCTTGAACACTGACATTCCCCTGTTTTTTTAGCTCGCTTGTTTAATTACCTTATGGGAGCTGTCCTATGGGCCATTGATACTTTTGCAATAAGGCTACGTACTTTGCTGTCTCCTCTAGTTTCTTCATCACTCAATGATGTTAGGACATAGAAAGATGTTTCCACACCTATTTGCCAACATTATGAATAGTAAATCTGTGTAGTTTTGTAACAGACAGCAGCAGAAAAACTGTATCACTGAAAACAGAAAATCTGCCGTTTAGGATTCTTGGAAAGATGGGTGACAACCTATTTGGCAGTTTTTAACTACAAATACACAGTCAAGTCACATTAATATTAATGTCGGCAGCATGCAGCTCATGAAGGAAATCACGTGATGTGAGCTGGCTTGGTGGGGATATAAGAACGGATAATAATAAGCTTTCAGGCTAAGGATGACTGTACTTCTGAAACTGTGCAGTTTCTGAACTGTGTACATACCATTGTGGTAAAAGTGTATAATGACCGGACAAAGCGACATTGAAACTACTGAGCTTTGCGTGCCATTGATGTGAGAACTGGACCTCCAGTCACTGGCAAAGGGTTGCGGTCTCCAATTAGTCACATTTACTGCTTATTCAATCCAATAAAAATTTTCATGTCAAGTGTAAAACATCGGAAAACAAACACCCTGTAACCATTGCTGGAAGAACACAAGCTGATGGTGACAACATTATGGTCTGGGGAATTCTTTTGCGACATCCTCAAGATCAACTTCTCCATGTGGAAGACAGTCTCTACCGATTTGGGTATGAATCCATTCTTGTATATCACGTCTACCCATACATGTTGATTATCTCCCCTGTTTTGTATGGGATCTTTCATCAAGACAAAGCAACATGTCACATGGCTAGAAATGTCCGACATTGGTTGAAAGAGCATAAAGAAGACTGTGAAGGAAATCAAAGTACATTGTTTATTCTTGCAAGGAGAGAACTCGCAGCAACTAGTTGGATAAGTATCAAAGAGTTGTCTGACTAAGGCCTGCATCATAGCAGTTTAAATACTATTTGCCAAGAAGAGAAAAACAACCTTATCCATTGTGGACTGCAGGTTATTCTAAGTTGTACTCCATTTATATTGTAAAGTAGAGATATTCCACTTCCTTCATGTGTTTATTTTCTTCCCATAATCCCTTGTAGTAACAATCTAGGACTTCTCTGCACCTGCCCCCTAATCATCCTAGCACTGCTCATTATCATTCTCAGACATGTACACCACATGTCCCCTGCATCTCTGCTCCACTTCACTCCCTGGTTGCCTGCAGCAGGCTGTGTATAGTACAGTCACCAATCAGTTTGTAACATGGTAAAAGACATCCTTTCCTCATCTTATAATTTATGTAATACATGTACAGATATATGTAATTTGGTTTATTTCTATGAATGTGCTGTAGATCCCCCATAGCAGGTACACAGCTATCCCATCATTATTACTCTGATTGCTGTGGGGAATGTGTCATCACCCAGCTTTCCTGTACACTGGATAGCCTATCTAGCATCCAAGAAAGGTGAGTGATGTCACATCGCCCACAGTAATCCGTTTTTGGTCACGGGACAGCTGTGTGCCTGCTGTAGGGGATGTTTCATCCTCCCTGCACACAGTGATGTCAGGGCAGCATCTCATGACGCCTTACACTGGCACCACTACTATATAAAGAGCAGTAGGCAGACTTTTTTCTGACTGCTTCTGGATAATCTCAGAGGTCCTAATGCACATTCAGCCAATCAAAGAATGCAAAGTCTTCTGCTTGCAGTCTCCAGCTCTGTACTGAATGATTACATTCTGTCAGCACCTCTGTTTACATAGTAACTGAGGAGTCACTCAAGGCAGCCAGATCTTTCTCTGCTCAGGTCACACCCACTACAGTGTTTCTGAGCTGAGCCTTGCTTCAAAGCACACCCACTGAGTGATGACAAAACCTCCATTGAGGCCATGTGATCAATGGATGTCATGTGGTATGCAGGAAGTAGGAAGAAGGGGAGTAAAGGGTCCTCTGCCTGATTTTGCAAAGCAGAACAGCTAAATAATGTTTAATGAGTCTCAATTATGAAGTTGATTATAACGAAGTTGATTATAACAGGACAATTTCACCACTCTCATATCCTCCCTGTCTCACAACCCCAGACATTTATTCAACACCTTCAACTCTCTCCTTCACCCCCCAGCACCTCCTCCCCCATCTCTCCTATCAGCGGACGATTTTGCCACTCATTTCTTAAATAAGATCAACCTCATCAGAGAAAGCTTCACCCCACAGTCCCCACTACCCACCTCTATACCTCCACCACCCACCCTTACCCTGACACAGTCCCCAGTGAACACTTCCATAACCTGCTTTCCCACTGTTAGTCACGATAACCTTTCCTCTCTAGTGTCCAAATCCAACCTCACTACCTGTAACCTTGACCCACTGCCATCCTACCTCATCCCAGACCTCAGCACTGTTATCTTCCCAGCCCTCACCCACCTTTTCAATCTATCATTAACCTCTGGCATCTTCCCTTCCTCATTTAAACATGCAACCATCACACCTATCCTTAAGAAACCATCTCTCGACCCCTCCTCACTGTCCAACTATCGTCCCATCTCACTGCTTCCTTTTGCATCCAAACTCCTGGAACAGCATGTCTATCTTCAACTGTCCTCCCACCTCTCCTCCAACTCTCTCCTTGACCCACTCCAATCAGGTTTCCCACCCAACCACTCCACTGAAATCGCCCTAACCAAGGTCACCAACGGCCTAGTAACTGCTAAAGCCTCACGCCACTATTCTGTGCTTCTCCTCTTAGACCTGTCCTCTGCCTTTGACACTGTCGACCACTCCATCCTGCTACACATCCTCTCCTCCCTCGGCATCACGGACTTGGCCCTCTCCTGGATCTCCTCATACCTTTCTGAACGGACATTCAGTGTCTCTCACTCTTGCACCACCTCCTCCTCTCGCCCACTCTCTGTTGGTGTCCCCCAGGGGTCAGTCATGGGCCCACTCCTCTTCTCCATCTACACTCTTGGCCTGGGTCAACTCATAGTCTCACATGGCTATCACTACCACCTGTATGCGGACGACACCCAGCTTTATATCTCCGGTCCTGATATTAACTCTCTTCTCTCCCGGATCCCAGACTGTCTATCGTCCATATCCTCCTTCTTCTCCTCCCGTCTCTTAAAACTAAATGTGGATAAAACCGAACTCATCATCTTCCCACCGTCCCACTCCATCCCTCCACCTGATCTCACTATCACTGTTAATGGCTACACCCTAACACCAGCTCCACAAGTCTGCAGCCTTGGTATAACCTTTGACTCCTCTTTATCCTTCAAACCCCACATCCAAGCCCTCACCTCTGCCTGCCGCCTCCACCTGAAAAATATCTCACGCATCCTCCCATTCCTCAACTCTGACACTACAAAAACGCTAGTCCACGCCCTCGTCATCTCCCGCCTAGACTACTGCAACATCCTTCTCTGTGGCCTCCCATCCAGCACTCTCGCTCCCCTTCAAACCATCCTCAACTCTGCGGCCCGTCTGATTCACCTCTCTCTTCGCTACTCCTCTACCTCTCCCTTCTGTCAATCCCTTCACTGGCTCCCCATTGCCCAGCGAATTCACTTCAAGTTGCTAACCGTGACCTACAAGGCTCTCCATAGCCTCTCCCCTCCATACATCTCTGCTCTAATCTCCAGGTACCTCCCCTCACGCAATCTCTGCTCCTCACAGGATCTTCTCCTCTGCTCCCCTCTCATCAGCTCCTCACATAACCGTCTCCAAGACTTCACTCGTGCTTCACCCACACTCTGGAACTCCTTAACCCAAAACATTAGACTCTCCCCAACTTTCCTCAGTTTCAAAAGCAACCTGAAAACCCATCTCTTCAGGATAGCCTATAACCTACACTAACCCCATCACCAGTACACCGGACCACAAACATGTCTGCCCCACACCTTCTGTCTTTCCCCTCCTCCCTTCTAGATTGTAAGCCCTCGCGGGCAGAGCCCTCTTACCTCTCTGTATCAGTTACTAGTCATTTTTTGTCACCGTTGTATTTGTTCAACATTTGTTATGTATGTAATTCCCCTAGAATGTACAGCGCCCTGGAATTAATGGCGCTCTAAAATAAATAATAATAATAATAAAAAAAGTAAGTTGTGAGGCTTATAACAAAGAAAAAGTCCTGGAAAACCCCTTTAATCGTTGAAAACTGTTTTGCTAATAGTTTCTCAGAATGTTTGGTACATATCAATACACCCCCTCTGATAAGATGCTCCCTGTTTTTGGCCTTGTTCTTACAGAGAAATTCAACTAGCATATTATTTCTTTCTATTTTAACTATTTCACTATATATTATTGCAGTTGAATTCATATTTCTGTAACAAAGACTTCCAAGTGCTACTCAGGCACCCTCATTCCCCAGTCTTGAAGCCAATTGAGCATCTGTGGGACCACATTGGTCGTCATGTTTACTCTATGGATCCTCTTCCAGGCACCCTCCAGCAGCTGTGGGATGCACTGCATTCATCATTGCTCCAGATACCTATGACAACCTACCAGGACCTTATTGAGTCGCTCCCAAACTGTATGCAGTTCATACTGTTATCCACAATATTGTTAACAACGCCATCACTTTTTTTAAACAATGTAGCACTTTTCAGCAATTCATGACACTATATGTTTTGTATATAAGCAAAGTGTCCTTTTATTACTCATACTCTTCGTATTCCATCTAACACTGTGGTTAAAGCAGCAAAAGATCAGATATTATAGCATATAGATTATTGCAGTCTTACTTTGACATTCTAAATAGTATTTTTTCAAATCAAGACTTGGGACATGGTGACTGTTTTGATCACAAGCAGTAGCTCGAATGTTACGTTTTGAGGGGCACGCCCTCTTTGTTAAGCTGTGGTGTGGTATTTAAATAAAAGGTGTGTTCATTAGAGATTTTGAGATTGTTTCCACTTCTTACTACACACACAGCAGTTACTCTGCATATTAATTAGTGGTCATAATAACTTTTTATAAGTAATAGTTTTTAACCTTTTTTAATTTTAGTTTAAATGTTATTTAACACTTTCTCCCAGTAATATAACATCAGGCTGATTGTCCTGCACTTGTGTTTATATAGGAAAATGTAAATGAATACATTTTCAGGACTTGGCTTCACAATATGTTGGCGTTGTATAAATAAGTAATAAGTAGACCTAGGAATGTTCACAGTGGCAGAAGATGAGTGTCTGATCTTACGGTAGACTGTGACCTGTCAACTCAAGTGATTGTATAAGTGGAAAACATGTGGTGAAGGGTTATGAATTCACACAGGAAGCCACAAGCTTGCAAAAGTCATAGAATTAACTGGATTATTCCCCAAAATTAAATTCCTTGACAAAAAGGGACTGATCTATATTTTCTACAAGCTGGAGCTATACTTTAGAACACATTAAGGGAGGGGTATTTTGCCTTCATTTAGGACACATTGCTAGACCTCATGGAAGTTGTATTTGACACTTTTATGTGTTCAGTCTATATAAAAAATAAATCAGCAAATGAAACCCACAAAGGTATTTTATTTTTCTTTATGAAACTTAAATTTTGTGTTAGCATTTGTTTTGTCTTGTCAAGTAATTGTCTTGTCAAGATCAAGTAATTTTTTTGTTGCTCTAAAGCATCTGAGAACCAAGAGATTTTCAGGTTGTTCTTTTGTACTTTGCTTTATTAAATGTAGATACTGAAAAATAGCAAGTTGTTTTTAATGTATTGCCTGCAAGTTTGTCTATACAATATCTCCTGCTGTTTTTGAGCCTTTTATTTTCTTTATATATTTTTTACTTACCTTAATCTAGCAGTTCTATTTTTCAAGTTCCTGAAATAGAATTTATAAAAAAGACTATAAAAACACCTTTGGAACTTCAGACAACCTCAGACAATTACTTAATTGTAACTGTGTTTTTTAAATTAAATCCAAGACTTCTACAGTAAAAGTATCGGGCTCATTCATGGTTTATCCATAATGCTGGACTAGAGGACATTTTAGACTGTTGAGTGTTTTACATACCTAATTGGAATGGGACTTCTTGGCTTACAAGGTCCCAATCACTCTACACAGTCATGTTCTGCTGTACTTTAAAGTCATTATGTGTACAGCTGACTTCCGATGTCATGTCTGGTGCCTTCATTTTGGTCTTGAAAATTGTGTGCTATATATTTTATGCTTCTGGACAAATCTAGATGAAAATTGCTGAAAAAGCAATGCAGACCCAATATTTCTTTAATGTTGTTAGGTAAACATAATTACATGCTGTCCAGGCAATCTTCAGTGAACTAAAACACATATATCAGCAGCACAAATCTCTTTCCTGTCCTCCTAGATTTCTTCTAAAAGTTATTACTTTATCCAGTAGCAGAAATAGAAAAACAACGTGAAACACAAAGTCTGTGTATAGTATTTTCATTATACAGCGACACCGTATCATTGTTTCTCTGTTAGGGTCTGTTCACACTACTTCTGAAAGTACGAGCTGGCCAGCGCGTATTTTCAACAGCGCAGCGGCCCTGCCTCCTATTAGTTTTGTTTTCCCGGTGTGTAATTGTCAGAAGGAAGAGGTTTCTTTTTATGGGCGCACAGTACGCGCCAGGGAATACACAGGTTTAGCATAGCACTCAACGAGTGCTATGATTTAACCGTAGTTGCGGGACGCATTGCAGCGCAATTATGTGCCGCAGTACACCTCGCAAATACGCGGTGTGGACATACCCTTATAGGGGTCCAACTGCTGGGACCTCTAATGATCCTCAATGATTGTCCTAGAGGTTTAAGCTTTACTGTTCACATATCATATTCCAATCCTAGCCAATTATGTATTAAAGGGGTTTATGCCAACGAAGTATAATAGATTTGGGAAGCTTGAAAATAGAAAAAAATTAAAATAAACATTTTCCCCATTCATCATTATTAAAAATTCTGCTCCATTTTTGTTTTAGCTGCTCCTTTAGTGATCCATTGTTTACAACTCGTCTACAGGGGATGCGATCAGGGACGAAAGCTCCTCAGTCCTGGTCACACATGCTCAGATACATCTTTGTTCTCAGACAGCTACTGAGTGTTTTTTTATTTTTATTTTTATTTATTATTTATTTTTTTTTTATTTTTTTTTTTTTTTTTTTTTTTTTTTTATTATTTTTTTTTTTAGATATTTTTTTTTTTTTCAAAAAAAACCCCGGGTGCTGTCATTCCACTCCTGTCCTTTGGACTAGTAATAAGTCAAGCAGAGCAAATAAAAACAAGAAACCTCAATGAGGTATGTGCATTGAAAAAGAGGAAAACAAATCCACAGGTTAAGTTCCTGCAGGGATTTGAACCAAGGATGATAAATTATATGTCCTTTTCTTTTAGTATACATATAGAGCCAAGTGTCGTCCGATAAGCCTATTTCCCTTTAGGCAATCCAATCTCGAAACGTGATGGGTACCACTTATATATCACTTACTTTTTATTCACTTTTATACACTGTCCAAAATATTGGAACCAATTCAATAAGTAACAACGCATCATATATATGTAGAAACAGCTCTTGTATACTTGCGATCAAAGCGTGATCAGTCCATTTTTTTTTGCAGCATGCATAAACATCCAATGTGAATAGCGAGGAGCCAGTTCTCTTCGAAATGTTGCACAGGTGTGCAATGCCCGTAGCTCGGCGTCTCCTCACTATCCACATTGGATGTTTATGCATGCTGCAAAAAAACATGGAATGATCACGCTTTGATCGCAAGTATACAAGAGCTGTTTCTACATGTATATGATGCGTTGTTACTTATTGAATTGGTCAAAAAATTATGGACAGTGTATATAGTGAATAAAAAGTAATTGATATATAAGTGTCCTCCATCATGTTTCTAGATTTGAACCAAGGACCCTTGTGCTGTAAAAGCAAAAATGCACTTCATGGCTACAGTGTAAGCTACTTACAATTCAATACATAAACAGACCTTTGTTTCACCTAAGAGAGGAAAGGAGAGCCTGGTGATGTCCCATCCGCTGAGTCCTGACCATATGAGATGCAATTTAAACACATCCACACACGCGCCAGACTCATTACTGAGCACACAGAGCTGAAGAGCTAGATGCAGGAGGTATGAAATAAGATCGTGGCAAAACCCCTTTAAAGGGATATTTATAAAATGATGGTGTATTGCCAGGGTATGCCAATACTTTAGGATTAGTGAGGGTCCAATCTCTCTAACCCTTGCATATCCTGATAATAAAGTGACTGCGGCGCTGATTTAGTGCTGCATCCCCTTTGCTAATTATCCCTGCATAGCGATGCACTGTTCAGGTCATTGCAGCAGGCCCAATTAAGAAGGGAGTGGTACAGATCCCAAAGGTCAGACCTTCACCAATCATGAAAATATGTCATTTTGACTTTATTTGATGGGAATAATCTCTTAATTTGATACATATGATGGAAATATGTTTTCAGTAGGATATTGGGCGATGAAGTTGGCATTGAGAAATAACAAATCACTGAAGATGACAGGTATTTAGTGCAATTGTATACTTATATTACTTTATCATAATTTGTCATTTATTTAATAATTGATCATTATCATCATTCAGGAAATAGTGTACAATGAAGGGATATAAAGCCAACCTTGATAAACAATGATTAAAAGACAGTAGCCATAAACTATAAAAATAGAGGTATACATGGAAACCAAGGGCAATGTTTACATCTCAGTGCTGCGTGATGTTGTCTCAGTTCAAGTTAAGTTTTACTGTCAGGTTTAATTTGTGCTGTTTCACTGAAACCCCTTCTGTCCCTGATCAATGAGCCATTTAGTGGCATTCTGTATATAGAATTGCTATTATGAAGATCTTATTGTATTTCAACAAACCATCTTGCCATTGGAGATTTATACTGAGCCAGCTTAGCACCTGTTATATAAATGAGGGCTTAGTTTGTGTATTGCATCTAAAAGTCATTTCAAAGCCTTCATTTCACTGCATCACATCTACACAGATCTGTATTGATTTCTCTCCAACTGTTTTTGGCAATTATATTTATTTGTGGGATTTGCATCAAATTGCAAATAATAGGATGTTCAAGTGTTCTTATAGCAACACAGGAGGCAAATATATCCTCTGATACAAAAATCAATGAGATCAGGTTGTTGCTTGCTATTTAAAAATAGCTTGGGAATAAATTCTTACACATGTTCATATAAACCTAAACTGCTTCAGATTATTTATTTAAAAAGTGGATAGTAGAAGTACTTGTGCTTTTTGTGCTTTTTTTCCTTTAAATGGCTAATTCACTATCCTTTGGCTTGTCACAGTGACATGTCAGAAGATTCACTAGTGGTATCTTTAAACTCTTGAACTCTGAACTACTTCAGAGCTATACGGAGGTTACTGTAACTGGGAATTCGCAAGCAAATACAGCTGCATCTTTTTCCTTTTTTTGGAGGGGCGGGGAGGGCTCAGAGTTTATATTTGTGTGACATATCCAATTATGCTTTTAAGGTGTGTTTCTCTCTCTTTCACACTAGATCTATGGTGAATATAATCTTATCTAATCTAAGTCTATAAATTTACTCAATCTAAGTGTACAAATGTATATAATCTTTCATTAGAGACACAAATATTGTTAATAAATAGAGCACTAGTTCTGACACTACTACTGGCACACTTGGTAGGCAAAATTTCCAGGACTTTAAACTTTCACAGAAAGCCATCATGCATTTGACTTTACCGCATATTCATCCTTTAAAGGAGTTGTTTTTATCCAAAAAAAAAGCTTTCAAAAAGTAGGGAACACTAAATGAAGTTGTTTTCCAAATATATTGCTTTGTTATCTTTTTTTGTTTAAAGGGGTTTACAAAAAGATTTTCTCACCTTTTGGGGCTTTCTTTTCCCAATGACCAACCTGTTACTTTCTCCCCCCTATTTGTTGTACTATGCAGGGGGTGACGTCACAACAGGGCCGGCCGGCGGAGAGTTGTGTGTTTTTTGACTTTCAGAAAAAAACATAATTACTGTTTTCATTATCTCAGCAGCTTCTCCTTTTAGTAGAAAAATAATTTAGCTAAACTGCTAATAATATAAAAACAGAGAAGTCTGAAAACATGGGGCCATAGCTAATTACAGAAGTTTTACCGGGAAATGAAGAGCAAAGCCACATTTTTCATTATGCATCCTATTAAACTTTGAGATGAGACAACCCCTTTAAATATAAGATGAACCTCATGATGAGGGTTTTTACCCAGCATAAAAGTAACAGTAAATTAGAAGTAGCATTAGAGTAGTAGCTAAAAAGTTTCCTTTAGTTACAGTGGTTGCCATTTTTCTAGTTGTGTTGGCCATTTTGCCAAAAAGTGATTACAGAAAGTGCAGCCAGGTACACCTTTAAATGATCTGTTCCATTTAGAGAATGACCCATAAAACATTTTTGTGTTGTCATTGACACCAGTTGGGTTACATATTGTAGTGTAAGCAGCATGCATTTACCTGTTTCAGACTCCGAGTCCGTCCACAAGACAAACATTTCCAGTTGGAAATCCATGCAGATTCGGATTTTAAAAACCGTAAAAAAAAAGACTATAAAACCATCCCCATAGACCTCAATTGAAAATCTGCATTGTAGTCCACGCTACTCGGATTTTCTGAGGTCGGATTTCAAAACCGACGTTTTTTCAAAAAACTTAGAACTTGGTCAAACTACTGCTGTATTTCACTTGGAAGATGGTGGAAAATTTACTATTGAAGTCAACAGGATGGCATGAAAAATGACTTAAAAGCTTTGTGCTAGTTTTTGTTAGCGTCCAAAAACTCAATAAGGCTCTATGATGCAAAACGATTGAAAAAAAAAAAAAATGAAAACCGTGTCAAAATCCAATGGAAGTACCCAATAAACAACTCAATAAAAACAAAAATTGAGTTAAAAATACTTGGATTCTTGTGTAAAATACTGTTCAAATATTTGTCGGAAGACACAGTTTTAGGATTCAGAATCCAAGGAGTATTTCGTCCTTTGTCATGAGGATGCACCCTAGGATTTTCACCTTTTGTAAGGCTACGTCTACATGGCAATTGTAAAATACTGTCGGATTCTGTTATAGAATCCGATCAGTATTTTACTATCAGTTTTCTTTCTTTACCGCTTTTTTTGCTCAGTTTTTGCGAACGATTTTCAAATTTCGGCCGACCCTTTAATATTGAACAGTATTATAACCGCCATTTTCAAGTGAAATACAACAGGTTATAGAACATGTTCTAAGGTTTATGAGCCAGTTTTTGGATTTGAAATCCAACCTCAGAAAAGACTACAGCTCAGATTTTCTTTTGAGATCTATGGGGATGATTTACAGTCGGATTTTTGCAGATTCTAAATACTGAATCCTCTTAAATGGGTTTTGCCACCATGTAATGTTGACGTGGGATCCTCCAAAATGGGTATTTAATCACTTTTCTAAATATATGTCATTAAAAAAGTGAAGACTCTGAGAGCTACAGCATTTCTAAATCCTCCTTAATTACCTCAAAGCTTCCACTTGACATGACCCAGGAGCTGACAATCCGCGCTTGCTTGAAACACTTCTTATCTGATTACAGGCAAAATGAATGAGCTTTTAAGGCACCCGGTAGAAAGTGCAGTCTGAGGCTGTGTCTTGCTGTATTGAGAATCCACTGTTGTACTGTTTATTATTTCACTTAAGTTTTGAGACGCTCCCTTCTTCCTCACTCCTTACTCACCCCCTCCCTCTCAGCCCTGCAGCCTTCATGACTCAGCGTGATTTGTTGACATTCTCCCTGTGCTAAGGAGAGAGGTAAGAAGCTTGCGTCCTGGCAAATCCCCTTTAAGAAACTGACTGTAAACCAGTGCCATGTAGATGTAGCCTAAGTGTCTTCTGTGTAGGACAGTATAAAATTGGGTTAGAAACTCATGGGAAAACTGTGATTTTGATAGTTTGTAATCACTTTCTCAGGGACTAATTGTTATTGGTTGGACAACCCCTTTTGGAGACGAATACATCTTCTATTTTTTACATTAAACTGAGTTAAGACTTGACATTATGGGCCACATGTATGAAACGGTTTTAGACCAAAACCGTTTCATACATGTGGCCCTATGTATTAATTGTATTTGTTTAATAATCAAATGTGTGTACCAGAGCAGGCATGCCTTTCTGGTTGCAGATACATTGTCTTATGTATCCTTTTGTGATGAACGGAGCTTTTAGAAAGAGTTATATTTAACCTTTTCTTGCAAGAAATATTACAAGCAAAAGTTCAGTGCCATGTCTGGCACCAGCACGGTTAAAATAACTTAGATTTCACCACCATATGATCACAAAATAATGTAACAGCTCATCAGCTCAAGACAAGCTCAGGTCATGTTTTGTGATGAGCATCTCTCTCTCTCTCTCTCTCTCTCTCTCTCTCTCCCTCTCCCCTCTCAGACAGATGTGGAAGAAAAGGATTTCTCTGTCTTTGAATATTAGATCACAAACAGCTTGTCAAGTACACTGAATTTAAAAGTTGGCTTTTTCAGCTCAGGTGATAAACATGCAGGTCATGATGCAGCCATTTCTACCTTTGAGAAACTTTCACCTAGTTCACAAGTTTGTGTAGCAACATGTTATACTAATTGTTTGTATGACTATTAAACTAGATTTGTTAGTGTGTTTACCTATCCTATTACCACAAACTATGTAAATAGTTCTCACTATCTGAATATGAAATCAGAATAAACCTTACCCGTTTTAGGTCAATTAGGATTACCAAAATTACTTACATTTGCCAAATGCCTCAATAATATGCCTTTAAATAATTTGGGACAGCCCATATGATGATGTCATGTCTTTGGAAGCTTCTGATTTATTGGCAATATCTGAGTTAGAGACCCACCTGTGGATGTATTTTAATCACACCAGAAACACACTGTGACATCATGTTAAAGTCTAAAGAAATCAGCCAATATATCAGGAAGAGAATTGTGGACTTGCAAAAGTCTGGATCATCCTTGGGTGCAATTTCCAGATACCTGAAGCTGCCTCATTCTGTACAAACAATTATATGCAAGCACAAACAAGATGAGAATATTCAGCCATCAAACCGCTCAGGAAGGAGACGAGTTGTGTGTCTCAGAGATAAACGTGATTTGGTCTGACATGTGCATATCAACTCAAGAACAAAAGCAAAAGACCTTGGAAGATGCTAGCGGAAGCTGGTAAGATTGTGTCATTATCCACAGTGAAACAAGTACTGTATCAACATGGGCTGAAAAGATCTACCATTTTGAAGACAAAAATATTATTAAAATAAATACTAACAGCTCAAACCGCAAGTTTAAGCGCTGTCCTGGCAACCTATAAAACTTCATGTTACCTACCGTATTTTTTGGACTATAAGACACACTTTTTTCCCCCTGAAATTTGGGGGGAAAACAGGGATGCATCTTACAGTCCGAAAATACTGAGCGCGGCCACCGCCTTTATTGAACGCAGCCGCACTGAGCTATCTCAGGGCGGCTGGATAGGAAGCGATGCTGCGGAAAGCCGGCGGGGTGGAAAGGGTCAAACCCCGGCACAGGCTTCCCGCATCATCGTGGCACTCCAGTCTCTTGCCACCCTGAGATAGCTCAGTGCGGCCGCGTTCAATATAGCCGGTGGCCACTCAGTACAGTGTTGCTAGTATGGAGGGATTGAGCTGGCGGCCTCGCTCAGCCGGCTTCATCCCTGCCATTAACACTATAGACGTCTAGCTGAAAGAGGAGCGGTATAGGGCGTAGTAGGTAATGAATGAAAGTACTGATGTATATAAGACAAGGTATTCTTCCCCCTAGTGGTCAAGTACCCTAGAGGGGGACTAAGTATTAAAATAAAAATAAAAAAATAAATAAAATAAATCAATCTTAAAAAAGTTTAAATCGCCCCCTTTTGTCATGTTACTAATAAAATAATAAAAAAGTTACACATATTTGGTATCGCCACGTCCGTAAAGGTCCAGTCTATTAAACTATGACATCATGTATCCTGTATGCTGAACACCATAGAAGAAAAAAATTAGAAACCCCAAAATTGTGGGTTTCTTGGTCATTTCTAGTGTTGAGCGATTATTATCGACAAAGTTGAAATCGGCACAGTTTTTATGTTGATCGAAATTTTTAGATCATGCGATAATTTAGGTTAAAATCTGTGCATCATCTATTAATATCACGCCATTTTCGGTGCTTCCTGTCATTTTGTCGGCCAGCAAATCAGCTTACAGAATAGAGCAGGGGTGAGATTTTGTGTGGACGTATGACTGGGATGTGTATGGTTGCGTTTGGCTGGAAAAATCACATGACCTCGTTTTACATAGAAACAGCCCTTCCTGTTCTGATCAGTGTCTTCAGCGTCTCATAGCAGTAGGATTGTGCTCTGCCTGTGTCCAAACAGCTAGCGAAATTATTCTATTTCTTCACAGAGAAAGCTCTACTGTTACTGTGATCCTTACAACTTAGTTAGATCAGAGTTTGGGGAAGATTTGTTGTAGTTAGGTAGAGATTTTAAAGGGAAACATCTCCCGCTGTAAAGTCACGGGGGGGCGGGGGGGGGGGGGGCCCGGGGCGAACACAGACAAGCTTATAAAGAATACTGGATATAGTTCACCAAGACTTAGTGTAGACATTGCACTGCAATAGCTTTATTATTAAAGTTTTCTATTGAAATAATTCCTGGATATTGGGCAGCCTGAACTTATATTAGGATTTTACATCTTTTCTAGTAACTGCAGGTCTCTTTGTTAGGTGCAAAAATCCACTTTTATTATCAGTATACATTTCGGATTTGGTGTTCTTTTTCAATTTTGCCATTCCAGCTTTTTGATATAGCCACCTGCAGTTAAATTAGAATCCAGCAATTTTTGTAGTCAGCACATGGGTTTATAGGTGCCAAAAATACCTTTTTATTACCGAATACATTTTCAGATAGTTTTTTTTTCACTTTGGCGCACCAGCTTTGTTTATTTGACACTTTTCATTAAATGTGAATACAGCAATTTTGTAGTCACCACAGGTGAATTGAAAGGTGCCAAAAATACCTTTTATTATCAATACATTTCAGATTTCGTGTTTTTTCACTTGGCGCAACCCGCTTTGTTGAAGGCACCTTTTCATTAAATGTGAATTACAGCATTTTGTAGTCACCACAGGTGAATTGAAAGGTGCCAAAAATACCTTTTATTATCCCGAATACATTTCAGATACGTGTTTTTTCACTTTGGCGCACCAGCTTTGTTATTGAACTTTGCATTAAATGTGAATACAGCAATTTTGTAGTCACCACAGGGGAATTGAAGGTGCCAAAATACCTTTTATTATCCGAATAACATTTCAGATACGTGTTTTTTCACTTGGAGCACTACTGCTTTGTTCATTGAGGCACCTTGCACTTAAATGTGTTTACAGCAAATTTTGTAGTCACCACAGGTGATTTGAAAGGTGCCAAACAATACCTTTTATTATCGAAATACATTTCAGATACGTGTCTTTTCACTTTGGCGCACCTACAGCTTTCGTTCTTTGAAGGCCACCTTGCATTAAATGTGAATACAGCAATTCTTGTAGTCACCAAGGGGAATGAAAGGTGCCAAAATACCTTTTTATCGATAAATTTCAGACAGGTGTTTTTTTCACTTTTTGGTCAGTCAAGTCTTGGTGATAGATCTACTTTGCTGTTAACTATGAATCAAGCAAATTTTGTTTTTGATTTTTTGTTTTCTATTTGAGGGATTTGTGAATAGCTGTGGATTTCGCCGTCTTCTTAATAAGAGACTTTCCAAAACTCATTCCATACCTCTAAAATTTTTGTATATTTCGAACATGGAGCGAATATTCAGGTCGGTAAGCGGGGAAAGAAGGGGGGTAGGACTATGGGGTTGAGGTACGAGGAGAAGGTGCCTCCTTCCAGTGCTGGCGACAAACCGATGCCAGCGGATCGTCAGGTGCAGGGACGTCAGGCCTGTCATTCGCTGGGTCAGGGCCCCTGTGTACCTCAGTAGCCGAACAGCGTCGCCAATCTGTCTTCAGTGGTTAATGCAACCTGCATACAGCAGTCTTACCTCCTCGTCCTCCCCGTCACGGCCACACACATGTCGTCATCAGCATCATGAGCATCGTCCAACATATAAGCTCAGCCAAATGTCATACTCGTGTAACCACCATGTGGAATAATCCATTTTCTTGAAGACCTCCTATTTGATGACAAAATGCGGGTTGGGGTCCAGAAGGGCATGTTAAAAAGATCAAGAGCCAAAGAGGATGATTTTCTCTGCTTTGACGGCCCAGATACTGATGCCATAAGAGGGAAGAGAAGGAAGCGGTCAATCGGCCAAAAATCGGCGGTCGACAACGCCTTGCAGTCCACTCTGCTTTTAGCCGCAAAGCTCCTGGATCAGAATGTGCAGGACGACGAATTCACCTGTGTGATGTGATGATGATATCGATGACGACATTGAGGATCCAATGTGTCTTTTCTGCAGAAATTTGATTGCGAGCGCTTCACTCAATGGACGAGGAGGAGACGATGGGGGTAGTGTCAGTACGGGTTCCGCCTCAAAAGGGAGAGCGGAGGTCACAGAAAGTCCGCTGATATGATTCCGCAAGCCGAAACGGTCAGCGCAAACCCCGTCCTCGCCTTATCGCCGGTCATAATGGTCACAGTGACCTCTCAAGACTGGGCCTTCTTTGAGCAAGCTTGATTCACCCAGCGATGTCATTGCCCGCCTTGCAGTCAATCGCATAAGTAGAGGCAAAGAACCTTAGGTGGTTAACCACCACCACATGTAGTCACATTGCAGCGAATCCATGACGTTTGAAATGGAGGAAACCACTTGGCCAAAAAGGCCCCAGGACCGACGCGGGCCTCTCCAACCACTGTCACACCCTCTAGTCTCCGCCTCCTCCTCTCCACCGCACACCAACAAGCGTTTTCCTCACGCTGCCCAGTCTTCTCAGAGTCTTAATAGGGATCAGCCTCCGCTTCTGCCTCTACCATCGACCGAGTACCACCAGCACCACCAGAGGACCCATCCTACCCCTTCTCCTTCCGCACAGTTTTGGGTTGACCTGCACGCCGTTACAGCGGACCAGATCTATCAGCCAGCCTCTGTCTTTCCTGGTTTTGGGACAGAAGAAACACTTTAACCCAAACCATTCCCAAAAGCCAAAGCCTGAATGTCGGCCATTGCCTGGCTTTGGGCCTGAAATGTTGGCCTTTCGTTGGTGGACACAGATGGGTTCCGCCACGTCATGGCCCTTGGCCGCCCCCAATACCAAGATGCCGGAGCAGGCCATTTTCTTTGCATGAAAAAGCCATCCCTGCCTGCCGCCCCAGCAACGTAGTCATCTAAAATATCAAGCGCGGTTGTCCTGCATCTGAGTGCCCGGAAAAGTCCATCTGACCACCGAACATGACGTGTAAGGCCACGCCAAGGACGCTATATCTCGTGACAGACTCACTGGGTGAAGCGGGGTGGATGTTCTCTGGGGGTGACGGTGGGCTCCTCGAAGCTCGGCGCCGCTCTTAAACCTCAGGGATGGTGCAGGGTTCTTTCACCCAAGGTCCTCTGGTCGGACATTCACGTGCCCAGAGAAAACCAGGCCGTGTTGAATTAATGTGTCTTGGAGACCGTCCACACACAGGTAGGAGCTGGGTGGACGGCTTTCCTGCAACGAGACCGAGCGCTGGTGGGTGCCAAGATCCTTGTGCAGGCAGGTGGTGTGCGCATGATACGGGCGAAATATGCTGGCCGCCCTTTAGATCGGAGGTGGGAGCACATCCCTTGCCTGGCACATGTCATGAACCTTGTCGTCCAGAATAATTCTAAAGAGCTACCCGGGTCTGACTGCCCTGCTGAGAAAGGACTCGAAGTCTAAGTTCGCACTTTCTGCCGCTTCCACTCCTGCTTCGTTACCTGCCTGGGCTGCGTTGCAGCGATCAGCTTAGCCTACCCCGTCAACCGTCTCATTGTTGACTGTGGCAACACGCTGGAATTCCACCCTCCACATGCTCCAGCGATTGTATCGGCAGCAGCGCTCAGTGCTTTACGCAGTCACGAAGTGACACATGGCCTGAACAAGCAGCGGTGCGGGATCTTTTTGGGGGTGTTGAGCTCAGGAAGAGTGGAGGCAGGTGAAAGTGCTTCTGCACCATCCTTGCACAGTTTTGAAGAAGCCACCAAAATGGTCAGTGCGGACAATGACCTTGTCGCATGAGCAATTGGGGTGATCTTAGTTCTGGTACGATCGTTGGACACTCTGAAACATACAGTTCCCGCCA
Source organism: Phyllomedusa bahiana (assembly GCA_025379985.1). Classification (NCBI taxonomy): domain Eukaryota; kingdom Metazoa; phylum Chordata; class Amphibia; order Anura; family Hylidae; genus Phyllomedusa; species Phyllomedusa bahiana. The sequence continues at coordinate 33,599 of JAODAL010024443.1, read as the reverse complement.
GCGACGGCAGGAGGAGATGGCACATGAATGCGGACACGGCGCCTTTCTCTGGTCAAAATCCACAAGGCCCGACAGTTTCACAATTAATCGGTTCTCATTAGGGCTGTGGGTGTATTCGGGTCCAGGGCTAGTGTGCAAGGTGGCACATCAGCTCTCAGGTGCATCATCTCAGGCAAGTCAGGGCTGTGTTCGAAGCTGTGCCGGAGGAAAGCGGAGAGGAGGAGGTATTCCTAGACACCGACCGTTACCGCACGTCCCTGTCTTTGGAAAGAGGTTGGCGGAGAATTTGAGGCGGAGGTGGCAAGATGAGGAAAGAGCAGTTTGCTAGTGCCCTCGACCCAGAGGCTTGGGAAATCAAGGCTACATTTTTTTTCTCTCACATGAGTGCTTGGATGCTCCAATTTTCCTCCAACATTGATCCTCGCATTAAGGCCATCAAAATGAAACAACAGTTACTGGGTGGCCACCCTCACTGGATACCGGTACAATAACAAAATCAGACTTTCCTTCCACCACCCAAGAGAGAGTAAAATTCGCAGGAAACTGGAGACCTTGCTGATTTGATCATACTGGAGTATATTCTGTTATTGGTCTGCTTCAACCGTTCCACTATGGCACACGTGGAACAACGCACAGCGTCAGGACAGAGTTGTAGGCCAAGTAGCCATTGCGGGCAGCACGTAGGATTATCTTCTTTTTGTCGGGTTCTCGTGGTTTATAGGGTTTTTCGGTGGTTTCCTGTTTTTCTAAGTGTTATTTTGCGTGTGGCTCTGTGAGTGTTGCATTTAGAGCCAGTGGGAGGAAGAATCAGGTAAATATAAAATAAAAACTCCCCCCCCTCCCAAAACAAAACCCACCCCCCCCCCCCCCCCCCTCCCCCCCCCCCCCCCCCCCCCCCCCCCACCCCCCCCCCCCCACCACCCCCCACCCCCCCCCAAACCCCCCCCCCCCCCCCCCCCCACCCACCATCCCCCCCCCCCCCACCCCCCCCCCCCCCCCCCCCCCCCCCCCCACCCCTCCCCCCCCCCCCCCCCCCCCCCCCCCCCCCCCCGCCCCCCCCCCCCCCCCCCCCCCCCCCCCTCGCCCCCCGCCTCCCCCCCCCCCCCACCCCCCCCCCCCCCCCCCCCCCCCCCCCACCCCCACCCCCCCCCCCCCCCCCCCCCCCCCCCCCCCCCCCCCCACCCCCCCCCCACCCTCCCCCCGGTGCAGAAACGCCCTAATGGCACGTGACTCTGGGCAATCTTTATTTACCACCTCACCAATGCATGCAATGCAGGGCACAATCCAACACACAGAGACCAGCTTAAGTTCAGGGTGCACGAATATCTGCGGTCTCAACACCGTTGTTTTTGTATTGTGTTTCGGAACCCACATAGGATTTGGGTATCCAAAATGAGATTGGCCCGAGCTCCACTCGCCCACGCATTATAGGTGTTGTCATGCCACAGCAGCCAGCATCCATATCTGAGCGGACCTTCTGCACAGCTGGAGGAGTCATTTATCAGACAAAAAGCATCCGCTTTCCCAGTAATGTTGGATGTTTTTGACTTTCATCAAGGACTGAAATCAGTTGGATCTCTGATGATGGTGTTGGCCCACCCCCAATTGCGGAGGTCACCTCGATTAGTTTGCCGTCTTCTTCACATTCCTCTTCAAACAGAAATGGTCCTCTTGAATACTTTTTTTTTAAAATTGATACTTTCTTACTGCAATTTTTATTCTCTTTTCCCAACAGTTCTATTTTGCTGTTTTGCGTGAGGAGAAAGTAAAAGTCAGCAAGGTTTCATGTCCAACTCCGTATCTCCATTTATTTCACTTTATCTTTAGAAGTTTTCGCCAGTTGTTGTCAATGGTCTTTGAGGTCATGTTGCTGTGAGATACTGGCTGATAATTATGGTCCTTTTGGAACAGTAATGTGGCTTTAAAGTGGCTTCTCCATCACAATTTTTTGTATACGTGGCTGAGAAGTCATTTTTATAATTTTGGTTCATGCTGCTTTGATATGCAGCAATACTACAGGTCCTATTCTAAAAATGTTGGTTTTAACAGACATTTGTTTTCTCAATTGTCCAAAGTGGCTCAAGGGTCATGCTTTGAATTTTTGGGGGCACCAGAGCTCCTGCAGTGACATGCAGCTATACTACAGGTCCTATTATAAAAAAAAATGTGTTTCTACAGACATTTGTTCTTCACAATTGTCCAAGTGTGTACTCAAGGGTCATGCTTTTGAATTTTTGGGGGCATTTTGCTGTGACATGCAGCTATAATACAGGTCCATATTATAAAAAAATGTTGTTTTCTAACAGACATTTGCTTTTCACCAATTGTCCCAAAGTGGCTTCAAGGGTCATGCCTTGAATTTTTGGAGGGCATTTTGCTGTGACATGCCGCTATACTACAGGTGCTGATATAAAAAAAATGTTGTTTACTAACAGACTTTGTTCTTCACAATTGTCCAAAGTGGCTCCAAGGTCAAGCTTTGAATTTTTGGGGGCATTTTGCTGTGTCACATGACAGCTATAACTACAGGTCTTTTGTAAAAAATGTTGTTTCTAACAGCCATTTGTTCTTCACAATTGTCAAGAGTGGCTCAAGCGGTGAGGGTGCTGTTTTATGCTGTCAGAAAACAGGAATAGGTTAGGTAGAGACCAATGTTAATGGACAATATTGCAAAATGACTTGCTTTGCATGATCTTTTAACTTAGCTATCAATCCCTGTATGAGACAACCCATTTAATAAGCAATTAAAAAAAGAGAAACAAAGACATGTTGGGATTCAAGCCTATTTTAAAAATGTTTTTATCTAGAATTAAAACTACTAAAAAAAACTAGTGCATGTACAAAATAGCTGGTAAAAAAATTCCTTCTGAATTGTACAAGGGAGGTACAGGGAAAACTTGACAGATGTAGGTTATTCATGCGGACATAGAGTATGGAGCACGACCAGGAACAAGTACAGAGACAATTTCCTCAGCACGTTGAGTAAAAATGAGAAAAGAAATGCCAAGGAAAAAGGGCACCTGGTGGACAGGAGCGTTTAAACACCAGTTTTTCAAATTTGAAGTAATTGGTCCTCGCATCTTATACGGAAGGTGGCAAGCGCTGACCAGGAGACAGGGGACAGTATATGTCCAGTGAAACTAAAAGGTGGTTGAAAGACCACCTTATTTCGGCAATTTTCAATCTGTGGGTCATGCAGTGATTGGGCTCATGCTTTGTGACCCAGGTCTGGTTTAGTCATGTCCAGTGAAACTAAAATGGTGGTTGAAAGATCCTTTTTCCAGCCACTTTATTATCTGGGGTCATGCGATTTGGGGGGGCTACTTGCTGTGGACCAGGACAGTTAAGTTAATGTTCAGTGAAATTATATGGTGGTTGGAAGTCTCCTTTTTCCGCCACTTTTTAATCTGGGGTATTCAGGTTTGGGGCTCATGTGGGGATCAGGAGGGATAATCTATGGCCAGTGAAACTTAAATGGTTGGTTGAAAGACTTCTTTCCCGGACATTTAAACTGGGGGTCATGCAGGGTTTGGGGCTCATGCTCTGGCCAGGACAGGGTTTATATTCAATGCTCAGTGCAAACTATAAATGGTGGTTGAAAGATCCTTTCGGCACTTTTTAATCTGGGGTCAGCAGGTTTGGGGGTCATGCTGTGGCTCAGGACAGGGATAGTCTATCGTCAGGAACACTTATATGGTGGTTGAAAAGACTTCTTTTGCCGGCAATTTTTAATATGGGGGTTCATGCACGCGTTGCGGAGGCTCATGCGCTGCGTTTCCAGTGTAGGGATAGTACAATGTCCAGTTCAATAAATGATGGTTCATATAATACTGCTTCTGGCACTTTTTCATTTGTGGGTGTGTTGACAGGTTTAAGAGGTCATGCTGTGGTACGAAGACAGGAGATTGTGAACTGGTCTGTGATTTTTTTTTCTGTTGCTGTATAAACCTAAGTGTTGTTGCCTAAGATGTAAGCATGTTATTCCATTTTGACTGTTGTGGAGTTTTAATTCCAGGCTTTCTCAGCCTGTTTGGGGTAAGTATTTTTGGGGGGGGGAAAAAAAGGTGTTGTTGCTCTCCATAGGACTTTAATGGTCATCGGGCCAGATCTCTATCATCAACCATACGAATATTCTCTGTTGATGATGGGACCGGAATATCGACCAACGACCGATATCGATAGCCCACGTAATGCTCTTCACTAGTTCATTTCATATCACCAAAGATGTTGAATTAAAAATGGTCAAAAAGTCCACCTGCGTAACCACAAAAATGGTACATAAAACTACACTTCAGCATGGACGTTTTTGCTTCAAATTTTTTTTTCCTATTTTCCCCATCTAAAACCTCGGTGCATCTTATAGTCCGGTGTGTCTTAAAGTCCGAAAAATACGGTATATATAAACGTCCGTTATGAAAAATGTACACAATTACAAAACTTATTTTAGCGACACTTTTGAGTTTTTGCTGAAAAACATAAATACATTTAAACGTATGAAAAGCATTTTTTTTTTACTATCTTCCCTTATATAAAAAAAATTTATATAAAAATTAAATAAAAATAAAGACATGGGAATGGATATGGTGGCAGTTTCTTATGCTTCACACAGTCTGCTGTTTACTCAATGGAAATACTGTGCAGACTAAAAGAAACTGATTAATACATGTAAGTTGTTATTTGAACAGAGATAAATAAATTTTAAAAAAGTCGTGAAATACATAGGACAGATTTACTGCAACACTGAGCAAGAGAATGTAAAAATAAATTAGAGTAGTAAGTCTACATAAAATATGCTTAAATAATACATCTTTGACTTTGATGATTACTAATTTTAACAGTCATTTGTTCTTGGACAAGTACACTGTTTGCCTGAATTACATTTGCTGACTTGTCTGAGTTGCAGCTTAAAGGTGATTTGACCCAAAGTCATTTCATACCTGCTTTATCCAGCTTTCAGTGTGCTCAAAGAGGGCGTGTGTGATTTGTTAGAACTGCATATCATGTGACCCAGCAGGCTGACATCACCAGGCCTTTCCCCACAGTGTGCTCAAGCTAGTCAAAGGTCTTTTTATGTAAAAAGCTGAGTGTAGTTAAAAAGTAGGTGAGTGATTAGAGCATCTGTCTTCCATAATAAGGGCGCTAGGTTCAAATCCCTGGAGGAACCAAACGTGGATTTTTTTCATCTCAATGCAAACATCTGGTTTCTTTTTTATTTTTATTTATTTTCACATTTTGACTACTTTCTAAGGACAACAATGGACGGGAGTAGAATGACAGCACTTGGGGTTAAACACTTGCTCAGCAGTAAGTTAGTGTGTGTGGTTGTAAAGCAAGGAAGAGACTGACAGTAGCTGCATGAGAGGAGAGGTTTCTGTCTAAGCCTGTAAGCCAACACTAAGGAGTTCTTGTTTCTGGTCTTATCCCCTGGAGATGATCGGTACACTATGGATCACTACGGAAGCAGCTAAAACAAAAATGGTAGAGAACTTTTCATAATAATGAATGGTCAAAATGTTTATTATGTAATTTGCAAGCTTCCCACATCAATTTTACTTCATGGCAAAACCTCTTCAGGAATCAGTGCTATTTTCCCACTACTAAAATTTACAATGTAATAAGTTGTTACATTGTAAAATGACAATACTGTACGGCATACGGTACTAATGGTTTCAGATTACGGACTGTACATAATTCTTTCTTCAAAGTTGGTCATATTTTCTCGCTCATTTTAGAATATTTTAAACCAAGAAGTAAGGGAGGACCTATCTACATATTACATCTACTGCAAGCCCCTTGTCAAGGTTCCTATTTACTGTTTCATGAAGATACTATAGTCATTATTGACTAATTTTATAAAACATACTGTTCAACATGGTCTCCTAATAAATATTTAAGTAATTTTCCATCTGTAAGAATTAGACTTATTAGCTTATAGTTGTAGGACTTTGTCTTTGAACCTTCTTGAAAATAAAGATGTCTGTGGTTTTTGCTTTGGTATTTTACCTGTATGTAGGGAATGTACTATAACTGGTATTTTAAAAAAAAAAAATGCCTGAAATATTATAGTGACTTGTATGTGGGGGTCTTAGAACCTGGTCTCCTACCAATCAAAAGACATGTCGCTATAACAGGTCAGAGGTTTTCTAAAAAAAAAAATAGTAGTTTAACTTTGAATATAAAAAAATCACCAAGTTTTGTTTTAAGCACATGATGATGTAAGCCATCTGCTTTATTCCCAATGGGTTTCCTTTTTTACTTTTTTGGACCATAGCAAAGTAATTTCATAACTTACTACTGTTGTTGAAATCACTCTTTTTATGAACAGGAATTTAGCTCATCAGTGAGTGACCCATATCAAAAAACAGCATATTTGCTAACTTTCAGCATCCTTGTTATAATTAATTGGTGGAGGAGATAGCAGATTGTGGTACTGATACCACCACCATGTTTTCAGTAGTTAGATTTTGTGCAGTGAGGCTTTACATGCACCTTTATTCTTTGGGCGACATGTATGAGCTTTGCGCAGACATGCCAGTTCTAAATAGCCTTAGAGCAGCGTAGAATGTGCCAGTATGTATGTACGGTCTTACTGCGGTTCATACATTTTGCACATCGTAGGTGGATCGCAGGGTAATGTTGGATCGAAGCCTAAATGTGCTGCAATGTAAGCGCAATGGTTGGTGTGCTAGAAAAGACTGTACAGAATTCCTGCCAGCTTGGCCCATGCTTACTAATGTTAATGATCAAACTATATACAATTAACAAATAATAAGATAAAATTAATATAAAATTCTATAATCTAATTTTTTTTCAAAATTAAATATAAAATTAATATAACATTTTATATATTATACAATTTATAATAATTTAAATAATAAATTAGAAACCAAATACAGCATACCATAAATCCTGCTATTATACTATTATCAGTGATTACACACATGAAAGCAGACTAGAAATAAAAGAAAATCCATTAGAATAGCATGTCAGTGAATAGAAACTATAGTAGTAATCTTGCTTGGTGCACCAGAGGTCCCAACAAGACCTGTGGTGTGCCGGCTCTTGCAGTATGTAGATTAAAGACTGAGAGCAGTAAATTTACATTTCAACACTAATCACCATCTAATTAATATTTGTTTTATTTAATTTAGTAAAAATGGAAAAAAAAAAATCATAAAAAAATGTTATTAACATAATTAATTTTTCATTAGAAAATCAATTTAATGAATTTCACTAGTCTCTATAGAGAAGAGAAATAAAAATACAAATAATGCAGTTCTTAGCTATGATTGACAGCAATAGCTACTTATCTCTTGCAACATTCTCACTACATATTGAGATTGACACAGGGAGAGCATTGTGATGTAGTAGAAAGAGAAACATTTAACAGTATGATTGACATTTAGAAGCTTCTGTTCTTCTCTATAGAGATTAAGCAGTTTGAGTGGCTTTTCTAATATAAAATTTACTATGTTGATAAAATCTTGTTCTGAATTTTATATTTTTCACTTTTTATAATTAAAATCTTACAAAATACTTGTTTTTATACTTTTATATTGTAAATTAATATTCGCTCATCAAATGTAGGTCATTGGTTCAGCTTTTACTCTACATATGGCAATAGTTGGCACACGACAGGTCTCACGGTCATGCAAGATCACTGTCATAGTTTCTATTCACTGACATGCAATTCTAATGGCTTTTCTTTTATTTCTAGCTAGCTGCTGTGATGTGGTCGTAATCACTGATACTACAGCGCTAACTCCATAATAACTCGATTGAGAAAGGGATTTATGGTAGATGCTGTATTGGTTTCATTAGTTTATATAATTTACTTTAACCCCTTCCCAACATGGGACGTATGCATACGTCCTAGTGTGAAGTGCATTCCCACAAATGGACGTATGGGTACGTCCTGGCGATCGTGCCGGCTTACAAGTGAGCCCCGCACGATCACGACATGGAACCAGCGGTATATTACCCCTGGACTCATGCCACATCACCCTTGGCCAGAGTGAGCTCCGGCCGTGGGTGTTTAACCCCTTTCAATTAAGATCGTCGGAGCTAAGTTGCAGGCAGGAGGAGTGAGCCCCAATGTGAAGAGATACAGGCTACGTAATAAATTGAATATAGTCGCTTAGTACGCTGACAGAGGAGATTACCAGCAGTTTGTCCAGATGGACCAACGGGAGGCGATGATTGGCCACCAGAGAAGCATCGTTAATTGTGGAGAGGGATGATTCGCATCTAGAAACGCCTCTCCCACGTAACCTAGGTGCGGACATTTCCCGGATGCTAGGGACATTGCAGACAATCTCTTCGATAATGCTCCGGACTGGTGCAGTAGAGGCACAAATTCTCCATACGGCGTCAGGACTGCTCTTGCTCAGTCAGGTGGGCTCTATCCACTTGCATGGAAGTGGAAGTGGCAGAGGAGGCCTCTGAAAAACTGAAGCAAGATGAGGTAAGCGACGTGGCCAAACTGAGTCACGTTCTTGATGTAGTTCTTCCTTTCTCTCGGAGAAGCGCACGTCGATGTGGGTCGCCAAGTGAATCAACTCTCTCAAGGAGGATGGAAGATCTCTTGCAGCCAGCATGTCTTTTACCTTACTGGAAAGACTCTTCTTAAATGTGGCGCATAGGGCAGTATCATTCCAGGATAGATCCGAGGCCTGGGTATGAAACTGCACTGCGTAGTCTCCAACAGAGGAGTCCCCTTGGAGAAGGTTCAAGAGCGGTGTTTCAGCAGACTACGCATGTGCAGGTTCCACGAAAATGCTGCAAAATTCCATTAGGAAAGCCTGTAGGGTTAGTCGTCACAGGGTCGCTCCTATCCCAGAGAGGGGTGGCTCAAGCCAGGGCATTCCCAGAAAGAAGACTGACCACGAACGCCACTTTAGACCGTTCAGTCGGCAACTGGTCAAAAAGAGCGTGGGGCCAACAGGCGCCAACGGGACAGCAGGCATAGACGATACCACGGGAGGAGGCTATGACTGCTGCTGGGCGGTGAGGAGCTGCTGCATCATGGCAGACAGCTGGTTCAACTGTCGCGCCTGTTGCGCAATTTTCTGGGACTGCTGGATAACTATGTTTGTAAGATCCGCAACACTTGGCAGAAGCACCTTGGTGGTATCCATGGCCAGATCTAACTGTAACGGCAGGAGTAGTGTATCCACTGAACCACTGCTAGCTGTGTTCTAAGCCACACCAGGGAGCAGAGTCTAAGTGGGGAGCAGGGGCACGTGCCCAAGAGCTATCAGAGGAGCACGGATGAACAGGAGCACGGCTAGGTAAGTACCTGCCGGCATAACAAGCGCGCCCACAGCCCAACACGTGGGCCGCGGCACCACCTGTCCCAGGCAGTGTGCTATGAGACGGAACACGGGTGTACTGCAGCCAGGGTATCAGGCTGAGGCGCTGCCTGTAACAGTATTCAAAGTAGAATTATATTTAGCTGTTCAAAGGTATAAAGTAATTTATAATTTTTGAATACTAAGTACGTCTTATTCACTGAAAAAGATACTTTGCCTTGGGCTCTAGCATAGCTAGCTCATTACCTTGATTTAAATTGATGTAAACATATATTTAATACATTTTTAGCATTATTGTATTGTATATTTCAGTTGCTTTGGCTAGGTTAAAATAGATATGTTCAGACTTTTACAGTGCTTTGCTTATGTAGCTAATGGAATAGTAGCCTGCAGGATCTGCCTGTATATGTAACATAATGTAATCCGCACTTGTGATGATATTTAAAAGTAATTCTCTAGCTTTAATCAGCAACATATAATTCAACAAGATAAAGCCTTATAGCAGAATCCTCTACAGACTTCACTGTTTTCCAGTCTTAATTTTCCCTTTCTATACCACTAACCAGAACAGTATGAACTGAAAGCTCCCAGTGCACAATGATCCATTGCTGAAATGCATTTATACAGAAAAAAAATTATGGCAGAAAATGTGAAAAATTGGCTAATTTAAGGACAGGTCTGGCACTAACACCCAGCAAATCTGAAACAAGCTGAACTTGGGTAAACTAATATATTTGCTTAGATTTGCAGTATTCAGACAAATTAAAGGACAAAATAAAAAGGGGGGCCCACTTTGTCACCTAGGGACAAAGGATCGCTGTCTTTTTAAGACTTCTTAGTAGTCTTAGGAAATTTATTGTTACCCACTTCTGCTTGATATTAGGTTTCTATTGTATCTTTATTTTCTTTGAAAAATTTATTTTAGCCCACGTCTTTTCCATCACTACAGTATCCAACCTTGATATCCTCGTGATATATCTGTTGTTATAAGCTCCTCGCCTGGTCTAATTGGTCTGTCTAGAAACCTAAGTCCTGCTTTTTGTTCCTGTCAACTGAGTAGGAAACCAGAGCAACTATATGTTCCGGCCATATCACTTGTACAGTAGAGCTCAACACCAACTACTAACTAGTTCTTGTGCTTCCATGGTCGTTGTACATATAGATGGAGTATTTATTAATTTTTCAAATGGCCTGAGAAAGGCTTGCTGGTTTTTAATAACTATATATTCTGCAGTGGGTGGTACAGTTCTTGCAGTTATTTTCACACATTTACATCCAGCTGAGTTTACTTGATCTGTAAGAACTATTTTATGAGAATTGTAACGTTTCGACAACCATGTCTAAAATATTTAACCATACTCACAATAATTTATTTTGTATCTTTGCAGCGAGCTTGGTTCCTATTGAAGCTGATTCATCAAAATCTTCTGACGATAGAGAAGACGCAGAAACCACTTTAAAAACCTCTGATTTGAGTGAGTGAGTGAATGGTTATGAAGGAAGAATTTGGATCACCCCAATAAAGCTTGTTGCACAATATAGTTTATTGTATTATTTAACATGCTTTGTTCTGTAATGAATTGTCTTCTATACTATATTTAAAAAAAATAAAACTATTTAAAGGCAGTTTGCTATATAAGGGCTTTTTCTACTACAACCCCTCTAAGACTTCTGAAATTGCAGATAGCATAGTGAATAAGGAATGTTTTCAATCTTGTTGCTATGGTTAGTTTGTATATTTCTGTAATCTAAGGTTATATTCACATGGTGTGTTTGGTCCGATTTTGGATCCATTTTTAGATGCATATTTGGATCTGTGTTTCGGATCTTAAATGGAACCAAACACGCATCTAACAATGTACAGTTTGTTTTACATTGCTTTCAATGTAAAACACCCATCGGCGTTCAGACGAGTGATCGCCAGTGCTTGTTTAAATGCATCTTTCTGATGCGTCTTTTGCATCTGTTCAAAGAATTGTCATGTCAATTCTTGATCCGAAAGATGGAGCAGGCACCCTATTTAAAACTATAGGGTGTGTTCCTGCTGCAGCCAAAATGCAGCCAAACGTGCACCTGCGTGTTGGATGCGTTTTGGATACGATTTACACAGCGCTTTTGGATGCGTTTATCAGATCCAAAACGGATACAAAGACAGATCCAACAAGTCGTGTGAACATACCCTAATTATATTTGTTTGTATTTTATTATAAGAAATATGTATTTGTTCATAGCAGTAGAAAAAAACATCATGGGCATCTACATTGGCCAGTTTTTATACATATTAGCCAGATCAAGTATTTTTAATTCTGATTTTGTGGCCAAATTGAGGAACATAAACCAGTTTCACTTTATTTACACTGCTGACTGCATTCAGAGATTATAAAATTATTTTTTGAAACAAGCTTCTTTTTTACTTCACAATTAAACTGCTTGATTTATTGAAGAAACAGACCACCTTTATTGCATAATGTAAAATTTGCCTAAAGTTTAGTTATCAGAATCATAGCATTCATTCATTCATTCATAGTTTTCAGTCTTTAAGTAAGGTAAAAGGTAATGTTAAAAAGGTTGTCCCATCACAATAAGTAATATCTGCAGCCAGCTCGTAGGAAGCTAAGAAAATGGGGACATGGCCATGCATAAGAAGTTCTTCCAATTAATTTCTATTCGATTTCCAAATATAACCTAGCGAGTGTGCTACAGATTACTTATCAAAATGGGACAACCATGTTGTTTTCTGATTGTCTTGTTGTTTCAAATATATTTCAAAAGCAAATATCAGGTAAACCTGGATGTTGTGGGAAAAGTCCACATTTATTAGGTATTCCGTAGAAAAATTTCTATTTCTACTACTGGTTGTCAGTTGTCAGAAAAGACTGCAGTTCTTAGATAATCTGTAGAAAAAAAAGTCAATTGCTAGTCCTACTTTGCAGTTGTAAATCTCATGGACTGAAGGAAGGACACTGATTTGGTTTTATGGTTCTTCCACAAGACCACATTTCACAGATATTCAATAGAAAAAATTCTGTTTCTAATCCTAGTTGGCAGTTGGAAATTAGAGGGATTTAATAAAAACCTGTGATTTGCAGTCTTTGTAGTACAGTTTTTCAATAAGATACTGTGAAAAAATCCTCTAGACCTTTTTAATATTTATCTTTCTGAACATGGAGCGAACTACAGGTGGTAAGTGAGCAAAGAGGGTGTAGGAGCTAGAGGTACGAGAGAAGGCGCTCCTTCACGTGCTCCGGACAACACGCAAGCGAGCACATAGTCAGTTGCAGGACAGTCAGGCCTGTCATCGCTCGGTCGGTTGCCTGTGAATCTCAGTAATGAAGAGTGTCGCCAATCTGTTCTTCAGTGGTTAACGCACCCCGCATCCAGCGGTTTTACCTTCTCGTCCTCTCAGTCACGGCCACAAATGTCGTCATCATCATTGTCAGCATCCGTCCAACCTGAAGCAAACGCATCCCAAATGTCAACCCATGTACAGACCACTGTGGATAATCCATGTTCTGAAGAGCCTTTTGATGACACAATGCGGTTGGGGTCAAAAGGCATTTCAAAAGATCAAGAGGCCAAAGAGGATGATTTTGTCTGCTCTGACGCTCAATCGCTGATACCGTCAGAGCAGAAATAAGCTGGTCAGTCAGCACAAATCCCAAGTGGTCGGCAACGCCTTGCAGTGCCTGTGGCTTCTAGCCCGCAGCTTCAGGATGTAGACTGTCAGGACGAGGAAGTCACCTGTGATGATGATGATGTTGATAATGACATTGTGGATCCAACGTGGTCTTTTCAGCAGCATTTGCTTGTGAGCGCCTCATCAGTGGACGAGGAGGAAGATGATGGGGTAGTGTCGGTACGGGTCTGGCCTCAGAAAGGGATAGGGTGGTCGCACAAAACGCTGAATTTAATCCGGCAACCATGGTCAGTGGTGGCAACGGAAACACCGCTACTAGTTTATCATCGTCAAAGATGTCCAGGACCTGTGAAGCCTGTGCATTTTTAAATCAATCCTAAGATTCGGCATCATATGCTGGAATTGCCGTCAACGCACTAGTAGAGGCAAGAATCTAAAGTGTTTACCCACCATGAACATGAATAGGCACATGTATTTCAAGCAAGCATCTAAAGCAAGACAAGTCACTTGGAGGAAAAAAGGCCATACAGGTCCTGGGTTTCCAACCACTATGACGCCCTCTGTCTCCTCCGCCACTTCCAAGACCAAGCGTTCCTCTGCTGCCCATGTCCCTCAGCGGCATGAGCAAGGATCAGCCCCAGTTCCACACACCGTCGCCCGATTACCACTACTAGAGACACAGCATAACCCTTCTCCTTCCACCAGCTTGACCTGCACGCTGTACAGCGGCCAGTCTAGCAGCCAGCCTTCTGTGTACCAGGTGTGGGAGCAGAAGAAATGCTTTTACCACAACCAAAAGCCTTAATGTTGGCATTGCCAGGCTCTTGGACTTGGAAATTTTGCCTTTCCAACTGGCGGACACAGATACGGACACAGAGCCTTACTCGCAAGAAGGCCCGACAGTTTCCCAACTTTATAGGTCTTTGTTAGGGGGTGGTTCGGGGTCCAGGGCTGGTGCTGGGTGGCGCTTCAGCTCTCAGGGTACAGCATGTGAGGCAAGTCAGGGCTGTGTTCATGCTGAGGAGGAGGAAGCGGATGAACAGGAGGATGAGGCATGGCTGGACACCGACGGTATCTATGTCCCTGCCTTGGAAAGAGGTTGGCACAAAATTGAGGCAGAGGAGGAAGACGAGGAAGATCTATTTAGTGCCCCTCAACCCCGAGGCTTGGGCTATCCTGGCTGCATCTATCACAGTGCTGGGGTGCTCCATTTCCTCCAACATGATCCACGCATCAAGGCCATCAAAATGAACAGCAGTTACTGGGTGACCACCCTCCTTGATCCATGTTCCAAATCAAAAGTGAGCAACTTCCTTCCACCCACACAAACTGACAGTAGAATGCAGGAATTTGAGACCGGGCTCGTTGACCAACTGGAGACATCTATTGCGTCTTCTTCACATTCTAATGTCACTGTGGAACATCGTCAGCAACGTGCCTGCAGTAGAATAGCAAGCAGCCGTAGCAGCAGCAGCACTGGAAAAAGTCTTGTTTGAAATAGTCAATTTCTTAGTGAGAATTTGTATTCTGAGGGTCCATAAGGGCATCCGTGTGGCTTTTGGGGGTTAGTCTGCGGGAAAGGACAGGAATAGTCAATGTCCTGTTCATTAAAATAGTGGTTCAAATACGTCTTTTTTCCAGCACTTTTTATTCTGAGGGTCCATAAGGGCATCTGTGCTGGTTTTGAGGTCATACTGCGGTAAAGGACAGGGATTGTTAATGTCCTGTTCACTAAAATAGTGGTTCAAATACTTTTTTCTTCCGGCACTTTTTATTCTGCGGGTCCGTAAGGGCTTCTGTGCGGGTTTTGAGGTCAGGCTGCGGGAAAGGACAGCGATAATCAATGTCCTGTTTACTAAAATAGTGGTTCAAATACTTGTTTCTTCTGGCACTTTTTATTCTGAGGGTCCATGAAGGGCATCTTTGCTGGTTTTGGGGTCATGCCACTGTAAAATAATCCAATAGTAAAGGTCTTATTGAAAATAGATTATTTCACACACTTCAAGGCCATCAAAAGGAACAGTGGTGACTGGGTGTCAACCCTCCTTGATCCACGTTCCAAAAAGTCAGCAATTTCCTTCAACCCACTTCATTTGACAGTGGAATGCAGGAATTTGAGACAGGCCTTGTTGACCAACTAGAGACATCTGTTGCGTCTTCTTCAAGTTCTAATGTCACGGTGGAACAATGTCAGCAATGTGACAGCAGTAGAATGGCAAGTAGCCATAGAAGCAGCAGCATTGGAAAAAAAAAATTTTTAAATAGTCTATTTCTTACTGCCAATTTTCATTGTGAGGGTCCATAAGGGCATTTTTCCGGGTTTTGGGGTCAGGCTACTTTTAAATAGATGCTAGGGGTGCCAATAGGGCAGTTTTCCTGTCAGGAGCACGAATCAAAAAGGGGCCCAGTAATATGTTAAAAATAGGAAGTAGTAATGGGTGGGCGCCCCATTTGATTTAGTTGCATGGCCATGAAATGGTTAATAGATGACTGATGGCAGCCCTGGCTCTCACCGCACCCACTCTAACTACAGCCCTGCCAGCTAAACCTCCATGTTCCCCGTTGGGATGTTCTTGCTGCCACCACATATACGACAAGTTGTTAGTCCCCGATACAAATAGTGATAGGGGTCTCCTGCCAGTTACCATGTGCCATTTACAATACCGGTGTCTTGTTTTGCGTCAAAAGGGCCCTGTAGCAGCTGCTACCACTGTACCTGCTGTGGCTACGCTGTATCCATCTTTTCGGTTAGACATTGAACAGAATGAATTATTTTAGCCTGTGAATTTTTTTCTGTGTCTCTTATAGCCTAATTGTCTTAAATAATATGTACCACGTATCCAGTTTACTGTTGTGGATGTTAATTCCAGCAACATCTCACCTGTTTGAGTGTAAAAATGAACCTGGTCTTCCTCTCCCATAGACTTTAATGGGAATCATCGGCAAGATTGTTCCCAAAATTGGTAATAGTCTCGAAGACGATGATTTGCCTAATCGCTCATCACTATTGTTGAATAAACATTGAAACTGATACATTTTACCCTTCAAAATATATACCTAGTTTTTTTTCAAAATCTAGACTCTGAAATGAAAAATATTTAAATAACTAAATCTAACAATTTACTTATTAAGTCAGAGCTCTATAAAACATCAGGAAATTCTCAGTGTACATAAATTCAAAGCTAGAACAAGTAGACTGTATCCAGTGTGATAATTATCTGTTCTCACTCGTAAACTTGCCTTGAACCCAAGAGCGAGAGCAAGAACATGAAAGTGTAAGTGCAACAGAGTTAGCAATAGAATAGTGGCATAGCATTTGAAGCCAGTGCAGTTTATTAGGTATAAAGTGTAGAGTAAAAATGAAATTAATGTTCATCTTTTGCTTGCTGAACTACAAATGCTCTAGTCTTCTAAGTCATGCTTATTTATTTGCAACAACATATCAGCTGCACTGTACAAATGCTAAGAGACAGTCAAAGGGAATATATGAACTATTTTAAAATGCATTTCTGCTACTTTTGGATAAATGAAAATGTGAAATTCTTAGCGCACATTTTTAATCAAAACTGCGAGTGCCTATCCACCGTGACAAGGTGACCTCAGTTTAGATGGGGACCAACCATTAATATCTCACCTCACTCTTTCCTTTCAGGTCTCCATACTGTCAGGGAATGAAAGTCCCACACTCTGCTCTGACTAAAGACAATCTGGGTTGATGGGCAGTTTTGATAAAAAATGTTCACTAGGAACATCAACTTTTCATGTATCCAAAAAGTAGCAGAAATGCATTTTAAAATTTTCTCCTTGACTGTCTCTTAACGTTGGTAGAGTGCTGCTTATTTGTCGTTGTTTGCGTTGTATGCTGCATGCACCTACATCATTATCTTTAAAATTGTTTTGGATGTGCTCATCAATTTTGGGAATAATGATTTGTTTGAACATCATGACACTGTGACTGCTATTACTAACATTCCTTTGCGGAATATTGTAATTTTGCATAACTGTCATTTTTTGCCAGCAATTCGATAGGAAAAACTGAGCATGCTGAGATGGAGATGCTAGGATTATATCTCGAGTACAGGCATGTAAGTTTATTAATTTATGTGCTTTTAGGTGGATGTGTGTATAAAACATGAAAGAAGCATCAAAACACCACTCCATAACACAGGGTCTCACATATGAAAACTGGTGCAAACAAAATTTGAACTCTCTGCCAATATTAAATATTTAGATAAATGTGAATTCATCTTCTAACCTGCCTGTACATTTCATGTCATTTTGGTGTGAAGAAAAGAAAATAACAAGAAAGGACTTGTTTTACTTTTGTATGCCATATTACCCAAAATTAGGTAATAGTATAACTATAATATACAACAGCTTACACATGATTTTGTGTTATGTTTGGTTGTGCAAATACTGGGTGCACAAGCATGCAATAAATTTCTACACTTGATTTTTGGTCCTTAACCCCTTAGTGGACCATGACATACCTGTACGTCATGGCGACGATAAGGGAGTATAAATCGGGCTAATTCTCTGCATATATGGTGCTACATATTGTTCCTTTCCCCAATCTACACCCGAGTAGTTGTCATGGCAATCAAAAGCTTAACAAAGGCTTTCATGGCTGCCATCTTACTGCCCCTATGACTTCTTGCCATGCTGCTGCTGTGCAAATTTAAAAAAAATAGAGTATGTTTTTATTTTTTTTTAAAGTACTAAAACAAAAACAACTGAAGCTAAAACAAATGGAAACTATACATTTGATATCACTGGAATATTAGCAACCTGCAGAATATATATAACGCCGTTTATACCACACAGTGAACTCCATAAAAATAAAACCCATACAAAAATAGCACAATTAAGTTTTTTCCATAACAATTTTTTGGGCTGTTCCCCGTACAATAAATGGTATGGTCAATAGAGCCATTCAAAAATATATTCTGTCCTGCAAAAAACAAGCACTCACATGTCTATATAGATAAAAAAAAAAAAAAGTTTCGGCTTATGAAAGGCTGGTAGGAAAAATCTAACGTGACAAAAAAGGCTGGTTCTTAAGTGGTTAATATAATTTTATATACATCACATAGATAATTCTTCCATACTGTACACTTAACTAGGTCTGCCATGCAGTATCCATAAATAATGTTGCAATTATGCAAAAATAAATAATGGCACTTAGTACACAAATAAAGCCTATATAACATCAGCCAGAATTCCCACATTAACAGTGACTGCTTCCATCACCATTGTGAGTCATCCTTTAGGAGTCTTGGCTTTCTGACACATTTGACAGCAACAGTAACTTTGAATGCACCGCTATTCTTGACAGCGTTCTTAAAGGATCCAATTATAAGACAGTAAGGTCCATCAGTCACCTTTTGGACATCATGATGCCTGTTAGAACAGAGGCTTAAAAAAACGCACTTATAGAGAGAGAAAATGTTGGGTAGCTTAGTACTTTAGGCAGAATTGCACAAAATGGCAGACTTACTATAATATATTCACCCCATATATTTTATTTCATATTGAGATTACTTCTTATTAATGTGACTATTAAATAATGCTAAATAGGTGCATCAAATCAAAAGTTGACTACATTCCACTCCATATACATAGTAAGAACAATCCTTGAAGTGGACTTTAGAATCATACCAAAAACATTTATAGAAAAATGCAGTTTTCTTATAAATATATTTGAATGAAATTCTGTATTAATGTACTGGCATAAAGATTACAAATAAAGTTAAAGGGGTTGTCTCGCTACAATGATTGGGTTTTACTTAAAAGATCTTTAAAAAACAAGCAGCTTTGCATTATATGTTCATTACAAATGTCCTACTGATTTTGAGTTATCCCTGGTAGTAGGAGTGCATCAGCTCCTCAAATCACTATAGCCACAGACCTGTTGTTTTTTTTCTCACTGCCTGTCAGTGCTGGTGACTCATCAGCTTCTCAATACAGGTCTGAGCACAGAGCCCCTCCTGCACAGTATGAGGCCACTTGTGATGCTTCTGTAGGGGAAGAGGAGGGAGGGGGAGGGCTTCTGTGTCTGTGTAGCTGTGCTGCCTGGATTAACCCTGTGTGTGCCTGCTCCTTCCTGCTCTCTACACAGATTGAGGAGAGCAGAGGTGAAGCTGATCTGTGGTCAGTAGGATGTGACAGCAGTAAAGTGTGTTACTATAATCATGATGTGTCTGTGGAGCTTTGACTATACTAATAGAACAGATCAGGGGGGCATGTGAACGGTTCATATCCCTCCCTGCTCTGCTGTATTAGTGACACATGGTGATTATAGTAACACACTTCACAGCTGCCCTGTGTCTGTTCTGATGAGAGGACAGCACAGAACAGGGTTTGTTTGTTGTTGCTTGAGATGTCCGTGGAGATTTGTATGCTAAGCAGGGGGTATAGGAACACTTGCATCCCCCCCTGCTCTGCTATTAGCATACACAGCTTCACAGACCTCTCCACACTCATAGATCAGCCCTCTCCTGTCTCCTGACTCTGTGGAGAGGAGCAGCAAGAGCTCAGCCACAGCAGCACAGTGCAGCTGATCCAGCAGTGAGCAGCCTGCAGCAGACCTAGGCAGGCACACACAGGGTTAACTCTGGCAGCAAACCCCCTCGCCTTCTCCCTGCTGTATAGAAGTTAATGCAGTTGGAGGAGGAGAGCTGTCTGTGTGCTGAGGGGAGGGGGGAAGGGGAAGGAGAAGAGGCAGACAAGATGCACGCCCCTGAATTCAAAAATCCTATGGTGCCAGACACACTGAGGTAGGCTTAAAGACAACTCCTTTAAGTCTAGTGAAAATCATTTAAGATTTGGAACTTGTAATAATAATGTCTGGTATTTGAACACGTTTTCCTTGATGTTCTTCAATAAATTTGAAAATTTGTTTTTCTTTTGTAATATTGCATGTTATAGCCATTATAGTCCCCCATAAACACTCAGCATAGTACACCCTTTAAATCACGCAAGCAAATTGTAGTGTTATAATCTGTGGTACTGCGTACTAGAGTTCATGGGTACAGATGTGTTCTTCCTTATCTTTTCTCTTTGCTCAACATATCTAAGACGTGAGACACAAAATTACCAACTTTGAAAAATAAACCTGATTTCACACTACTCTCTTGGGAGTCATGTATACCTTAAGTATGTATATATGTAGCTACTCCATGGCTCCTATGTGAAATGCAGCCTGTTGAGGGTTTTGCTAGCATGTCACAATATTGAAGTCCTTAGAGCGTGCATGAAATGTTGGTAGCTAGCCCTGAACTTCATTACTAGGAACTCGCTGCTGGCTGATCTGCTCATTACAGCTGCATTGTTTGTATCCCATGTCCTTTACCCCTTTTTCCATCACGCTGTTCTTTGCATTTCTCTCCATCGCAGGGGGTGTGCAGGGGGTGTATTACACTGCTTGTGACTCTCCCCTCCCACTGAGCCAGACCAATCAGTTGCCAGGATCTGAATCTCCACCCCTCTGTTGTCACATGGCTGATAGCTGAGTACACTAGAGGGAGCCTGTGATGATAGCCCTATCTCCTGCAGACAATCTTGGTGTCTGTTACAAGAGATGGTATATTGTAAGCCCTTGTGGTCAGGGTCCTCTCTCCCTCTGTACCAACTGTTAATCGTCACCATTGTACTTTGTTTGGCCTAATGTCCTGAATGTAAACCCCTCTTGAATGTACAGTGCCCTGGAATTAATGGCGCTTTAAAATAAATAATAATACTAATAATAATGGACTTTGCATGACAACAGGCAGTAGTTGGCAGATTAGCTGGAGGGAAGCAGGGACTTCAAAGACACTTTTTAGTGTGAAAATTGTAAAATGTTTAATATAACTGAATAGCCCTTTAGATACTACTCACTTTTCCTAGTGAATGAGCAAGTTGTATGAAAATTTGGTCACCATTTAACTACATTTTTCGAAAGGAAAACGTGGACATAGCTGTAGATTGATGATGGTTTAGGGTATGGAAGGTTAAAGCATCACTATATATTTTTTTTCATTTAAATAGGTCCCAAATTCTTATTAATAAAGATATATTTACCTGATGCATATCTTAAGCCTTTACCGCTACAGCCAGTTTTGGCCTTCCTGACATTATTGAAATCTGACTTGACACTTTATGTGAGAATAACTTTTCTATGCTTTTACCTATCCAAGTAATTCAGAGATTGTTTTCTCATGACACATTGTGCTTTAAGTTAGTAAGAAATTTTTGACCAAAAAATCCTTGTTTATTTGTGAAAAGTATCAAAATATCATAAAAATGTAGAAAAATTTGCCATTTTCAAACTTCAAAAATTTCTGCATGTAAGACAGATAGTTATTGACTCAAAATAGTTTATAACTAGCATCTACCATATGTCTGCTATAGATTGGCATAATTTTTTAAACGTCTTTTTTATGACATTAGGGGGCTTAGAAATTTAGTAGTAATTTTTCACATTTTCAAGAAGATTTGCAACATAGATTTTTTTAGGGACCAATCCAGTTCTGATGTGGCTTTGAGGGGCATATATGTCAGATACCCCCATAAATGACTCCATATAAGAAACTACACCGCTTAAAGTATTCAAAACAGCATTTAGGAAGTATATTACCCCATTGGGTATTTCACAGAAATGAAAACAAAGTGGAGGGGAAATTTCAATATTTCACTTTTTAGCAGATTTTATCCATTATTCACAGGTACATAATAGATGTCACAAGGTTAATATGTGGCCCTAGTGCACTATTTGGCTGAACCACAAGCCTCGGAGTAGGAGGAGCACCTAACGGATTTTGGGGTCTCATTTTGAATACAATTTTATTTAGGTGCCATTCTAGGCGTGCACCCTAAGGTGCTGAAACTTAATAAATGCCCCTAAAAGACTCCATGTTGGAAACTACACACCTTAAGAAATATATCCAGGTGTGCAGTGAGTATATTGACCCCACAGGTCAAATTTTTTTATTATTAGGCTGTGAATTTTTTTTTTTCAACAGTCGGCAATTTTAGCTGAAAATTTTTCATTTGTACACGGAATCCTGGAAAAAAGCACCCCAAAGTTTGTAATGCAATATCTTCCAAGTTCAGCAATACCCTATATGTGGATGTAAGCTGCTGTTTGGGCGCATGGCAGAGCGACCAAGGTAGGGAGCGCTATTTGGCTTTTGGAACACAGATTTTGGTGGGTGTCATGTCACAGTTACAAAGTACCAGAACAGGTGAAACCTTTCAGAGGTCACCCCATTTTGGATTCAACACCCCTTAGGGATCTCATCTAGGGGTGTATTGTGCATTTTGGTCCATAGTTATTTTTTAGCATTCGGCCATGAAAATGGGGGAGGGGGGGTAAACGCAGTTGTGCCATTGTTTTTTGGACTTCAATTTTACAGCGTTCGCCGAGCAGTGTAAATGACAGAATAACTTTACTAGCTGGGTCGGTCAAATTGCAATTTTATAATTTTATGTAGCTTTTTTATGTTTTATTACTTGTACCCCATAGAAATGCATTAGTAAACAATTGTGCTTTTATGTCGTCATAGTCTCATAGCCATAGCTTTTTTTTTTACAGCAGTCACTGTGTGGTATAAATGTTAGCTTTACTCAGCAGGTAGATACGATAACAGCAATACCCACTTTGTATTTTTCTTATGTTTTACTGCTTTTACACAATAAAAAATACTTTTATTCAAAAAGGAAAACACGTTTTTGCATCCCCAAAGTCTGAGAGCCATAACTATTTTTCTGTGTATAGAGCTGTATATGGGCTTGCTTTTTGCGGGATGAGTTGATGTTTTTATTGGTATCATTTTGCCATTTATCTGAGTTTTTAATGGCTGTTAAATCCATTTTTTGGAAGGCAGGGTGAAGAAAATACTGCAATCTTTGTGAATGTTTTTATTTTTAACAGCGCGCACCGTGCAGTATATGTGACAAGTTAGTTTTACTCTGTGGTCGATAAGTTTATGGCGATGCCCAATTTATATAGTTTTTTATGTTGAAATACTTAAAAACAGTGTTTTTATTGTGTACAATAATATTTATGCATTACTATATTCTGATAGCCATAACTTTTTTTTATTTTTCCATATACAGAGCTGTTTTTGGCCTTTTTTTGGGGATGTGTTGACATTTTTATTGGTACTACTTTGGTGTTTATATGACTTTTAATCACATTTTATTCCATTTTATGTGCTGCAGTATGAAGAAAGAAATTCAATTCTGTGACTTTTTTTGTGGTTTTTTTTTTTTAAACATATTTTATTAGGAATTCTCGACATTATACAAACAACATAAAGTTTCTAGTCGTGGGGAACAAAAGAGGTGTCACGTCTCGAATTCCAACATTTTTGTCTTTGTCTGAATATAACAATGGATGTCAAGAACAAGGAAGACATTAATTCCAATATTTAAAAAGGGCCTCTTTTCTGCTTTTACTGTCCTCTCTCTTCCCTCTCTCCTTTTCTAATATTAGCAGCTTTGCACTAAACAAAACAACCCTAAAAAATAAAAAAATAAAACCAACAATCAAGCCAGATTGATTTTCAACCTCCAACTCCAACATCCGCCAGGAATGGGACAAACTTTTTAGACTCTGTCCATCTCTTAGGAAACCAAGCTGAGAGACCTCTGTCTCAGGGGGGGTTTTCTCTGGGAATGTTAGGCCGTTCCAACGGCTGCAGTCTCCCCAACGTGCCCTTTAAAGTTTCAGTGAAGAACCATTTAGTATATTGAAAAACTTGTGTCAATCTTTCAATTTCACTGTCTGTGTAAAATCTATCCATGAATAATTTCCACTTTTTGAAAAATAGTTTTGCCTTTGCCTCCTTATGTCTTTCTGTATAGATCTGATCAGCAATCATATAAATCTTGGTTTGCTCTATTACCATATCAATCGTGGGTACTAATGGTTCTAGCCACTTAGCCAACAGGCACCTTTTGGCCACCAGAAGTAGAATATGAATTATTGCGGCCAAACCAACATTATGAGTTTCGCCTGTTGTGGTGTCGCTGCTAATCTGTCCATGCAGAAGAAACACCACTGGGGACATAATCACCTTACCCTTCCATATGGAAGATAACATGTCTTTGACCTTGATCCAATAATTCTGTACCTGCGGGCACATCCATAGACCATGAAATAAGTCCGTATGCATCTCACCGCACTTTGGGCAGGACGTAATCCTGTCTGGGAACCCTGCTGAAGAGGGGATATCGAAGGCATATATGGCCGAATGTACCATTTTGAAGTATGTTTCGCACCATGTCTCACTAATAACACATTTCCTGATCGCATTCCAACCAGTTATAATTGATGGTGCTACATCCTCTACCCCTGTCCATCTACTCCACCTTCTAAAACTACCCTCGGGGTCAAATTTTATATATTTCTCTCTGATGCTGGCATATATGTTAGCAATGGATTTTCCGTTGGGTATTGTGCCTATAAGACTGTCAAAAGCATTTTTACCCCTTTCCCTAAACACATCTGTTATCCTAGAAGAGCAGAAGGACTTAATTTGTAGATAGTGTTGAGCGATTACGTTGACTATCGTCATCGGGTCGATGGTCGATGATGGCAATAACCAATAAGATATTTGATGGTCGATGATAGATTATCACCAATGACCATTAAAGTCTATAGGAGAGCAACAACACCTTCATCCTTACACCCAAACAGGGCTGGAGAAGCTGGAATTAAAATCCACAACAGTCAAATGGATACGTGCTACATCTTAGGCAACACACTTGGGTTATAAAAGCCACAAAAAAAAAAAGTCACACACCATTCAATATCCCTGTCTGTACCACAGCAGGGGACCCTTAAACCTGCCACCCACAAATTAAAAAGTGCCAAAGGGGTATGATTTGAACCATCAATTACTTGAATGGACATTGAAAATCCTGTCCCGGGCGCGATTGAGCCCCAAACCGGCATGACCCCCGATTAAAAAGTGCCGGAAAAAAAGGAGTTTTAACCACCATTTTTAGTTGAAAAATGGACATTGACTAGACCGTCGTGGCCGCAGTATGACCATTTAAAATGTCTGGCCCAATTAAAAAGTGCCCCGGGAAAAGGAGTCTTCAACCACCATTTTTAGTTGAAGGGGATTTACTTTATCTGTCCTGTACCGCAAATGACCATTAAAACCCGTCTGACCCACGATTAAATAGGCCGGAAAGGGTCTTTGAACCCATTTTAGTTGAACGGAATTGACTAACCTGTCGTGGGCCCGTATGACCATTAAAAATGTCTGCCCCAGATTAAAAAAAATCCGGAAAAAAAAAAAAGGGGTCTTTCAACCACATTTTGTTTCTGGGGGCTATCTGTCCCTGCCCGGGGAGGGGTTCCCCTCCCTATAGGCGGACCGTTGACTTCACTTGGAAACTGGGTTTTTAAAGTCCCGTTCTACCCCGGTGCCCTTTTTTTTTGGGGATTTTTTTCTCTTTTTTTCTTTTTTCTTGCCCTGCTCCTACTCCTTTTCCCTGAAAACCTACATTGGTCAAGTTTTCCTGACCTCCCTTGTTTAAATTCAGAGGAAATTTTTTTTCCAGCTTTTTGTACTTGCAAATTTTTTTGTGTTTAATTCTAGAAAAAAAAAACATTTTTAAAATAGGATGGGGAAACCCCCCATGTCTTTGTTTCTCTTTTTAATTGTTTTTAAAGGGGGTTTTCTAAACATGGATTTATAGCTATGTTAAAATCTTGCAAAAAAAAAATCAATTTTTCAATATGTGTCCATTAACTGTCCTACCCATTCCGTTTCTGACAGCACCCTCACCCTTTGGCCCTCTTGCAATTGTGAAGAAAAAAAATGTCTGTTTAAACAAATTTTTTTATAATGGACCGTATTGCTGCAGGTCACAGCAAAATTTCCCCAAAAATTCAAAGCATGACCCTTGAGCCACTTTGGACATTGTGAAAAAAAAATGTCTGTTAAAAAAAACCCTTTTTTTTTTTTAATGGACCGTAGTAAGCTCTGTCAAGCAAAATGCCCCCCAAAAATTCAAAGCATGACCCTTGAGCCCCTTTGGGCAATTTTTGAAGAACAAATGTCTGTTAGAAACAACATTTATTATAAAAGGCCGTTGTATACTGCATGTCACAAACAAAATGCCCCCAAAAAAATTTAAAGCATCACCCTTTAGCCACTTTTGACAATTGTGAAGAACAAATGTCTGTTAGAAACAACATTTTTTTGAATAGGACCTGTAGTATTGCTGCATTTCAAAAGCAGCATGACCCAAAAAATAATAAATATGACTTCTCAGCCACTGTTAAGAAATGGGAGGGAGAATTGACACTTAGACGCCACATTACATTTCCAAAGGACCATGATTATAGCTTTATCTCACAGCAACATGACCCCAAAAAATTATAAATATGACTTCTCAGCCACTATTAAAAAATTGTGAGGGAGAAATGCCACTTAAAAGCCACATTTCTGTTCCAAAGGACCATGATTATTGCTGTATCTCACAGCAACATGACCCCAAAAAATTATAAATATACTTCTCAGCCACTATTAAAAATTGTGATGGAGAAATGCCACTTAGAAGCCACATTTCTGTTCCAAAGGACCATAATTATAGCTGTATCTCCACAGCAACATGACCTCAAAACCATTGAAAAATGCGAAAACTTCTAAAGATAAAGTGAGTAAATGGAATTACGGTGTTGTCATGAAACCTTGCTGTCTTTTACATCTCCTCACAGCAAAACCAGCAAAATGAACTGTTGGGAAAAGAGAATAAAAATTGCAGTAAGAATGATCATTTTAAAAATAAGTTTCAAGAGGACCATTTCTGTTTGAAGGGTAATGTGAAGTAGACCGGCAACTAATCGGTGACCTCGGCAATTTGGGTCACAACATCATCAGAGATCCATGCCTGATTCATCTTGATGAAAGTCAAAAGATCCACATTATCTGTGGAAAGCCGGATGCGTTTGTCTGTAATGACTCCTCCAGCTGTGCTGAAGGTCCGCTCAGATATGACGCTGGCTGCTGGGCAGACAACACCTCTATGGCGTGGCGAGCGAGCTCGGGCCATTCGTCCATTTTGGATACCCAGAAATCTATTGGGTCCGGAACACATACAAAAACATCGGTGTTGAGACGCAGATAGTTGTGCACCATGATCTTAAGCTGGTCTCTGTGTGTTAGATGTGTGCCCTGCATTGCATGCATTGGTGAGGTGGTAAATAAAGATTGCCAGAGGTCACCCATTAGGCTTCTGCCACCTTGCCTGCTGCTGCCGCTATGGCTATTTGGCACTCTACTGCGTCACGTCGCTGATGTTGTTCCACCGTGACATTTGAAAAACGTGAAGCAGACGCAACAGATGTCTCCAGTTGATCAATCAGCAAGATCTCCATTTCCTGCATTTTACTCTCTATTTGGGTGGGTGGAAGGAAAGTGCCGAGTTTTGTTTTGTACCGGGGATCCAGGAGGGTGGCCACCCAGTAACTGTTATTCATTTTGATGGCCTTAATGCGATGATCATGTTGGAGGAAAGGGAGCATCCAAGCACTAAAGGAGAGTGGAGCCTTGTTTTCCCCAAGCCTCTGGGTCGGGGGGGCACTAGCAAACTGATTTTTCCTAATCTTCCTCCCCCGCCAAAAACCGGGGCCCAACCCCTTCTTTCCAAAAAAAGGGGACTGGAAACGTCGGTGTCTAGGAATACCTCCTCCTCCTCCGCTTCCCCCCGGGCACCAGCTTCAACACACCCCTGATTTTCCCTGGGGATGTTTGCACCCTGAGAGTATGCGCTGCCTTGCACAAAGCCCGGAAACCCCAAACCAAATGCCTAAAAAAGGGACCGTTTTAAAATTGAGAAACTGTGGGGCCCCTTGGGGGATTAAGGGAGGGGAAAGGCCCCAAAGTCCGCATCTTTGCTGTTCCCTTCCCCCCGGGCGCTGGGGGGGGGCCCCTGTTTTTTTCAGAGGGGTCCAACGATAGTTCCAGAATTTGGGATCAACCACAATGCTAAAGCGAAAAAGGGCATCCCCGCGCACGACCTTTTGGGTTTGGCTTTTTTCAAAACTGGAAAGGGGAAAGGGGTTGCAGAGCTCTTTAAACCTCCCTCCACCCTGGGTTGGCTCAAACACCCCGAGGTCCGCACCCCCTGCTTGCCCGGGCCCACGTGTCATTTCCCCTTTACGGGTAATGGCATTGCGCTGCTCCCCACAATCGCTGGGCATGGGGGGGGGAAAATTCCACCCGGGGTTGGCCACTTAAACCCAAGGGACTTGCCCTTTGGAGGCCGAGCGGGAGGGCTGCAACGCAGCCAGGGGGGGGACGAAGCAGGGGGGAAACGGGGGGAAGTGCGAATTTAGCTTCGAGCCCTTCCCAGCAGGCAGTCCAGCCCCGGGTTTGGGGTTTTTTTAAAAATTTCTGGAGGGCCCAAGGGTTTCTTGACATTTTGCCAGGCAAATTTTGCCCAGCCAACCGATCTTAAGGGGGCCAGCAGATTTTGCCCGTTATCGCACACCACCTTGCCTGGCACAAGGTTCTTGGCACCCAGCCAGCCCCTGGGGTCTCTTTGCAAAGAGCCGTCCCAGCCCCCCTGCCTGTGTGTGGCCCGGTCTCCAAGACACTTTAAATTTTTTCAAAAACGGCCGGGTTTTTTTCCTTGGGGCCCGTGATCCCACGAGGGGGCCCTTTGGGGGGGAAAAAGCCCTGCACCTTTCCCCCCCGTTTTGAAGACCCGTGCCCCGAGCCTGAGAGCCCCCGGAAAGACCAGAGACATCCAACCAGCTCACCCAGTGAGCTGTCACAGGATATAGGGGCCCTTTGGGCCCGTCTTACAAGTCCATGTGTGGGTTTGGTCAATGGTTTTCCGGACACAGTGCAGAAAAAAAAAAAAAGCCTTGTTTTTTAAAGATGCCCAAGGTTGGCCGGGGCGGGTGACGGCTTTTTTTGGCAAAAAAATTCCGCTCGGAAGGGGTTTGGGGGGCCAGGAAAGGGCCCAAAATTGGGGGAACCCCCTTCTGTGTCCACCAGAGGGAAAGGGGAACTTTTCCCAAAAGGCCAAAAGCCTGGGAAATTTGGCCGAATTCAGGCTTTTTGGCTTTGGGGATATTTTTTGGGTTTTAAAAGTTTTTTTTCTGCCCCAAAAACCGGGAAAGACAAAAAAGGCGGCTGCTAGTTTGGCCCCCTTAAAGGGCCCGTGCAGGTCGTCAAACTCCCGGGAAGGAAAAGGGGGTAGGGATGGGCTCTGGTGTTTGCTGGTGGTACTCGGGCGTCGGTGGGGGTTTAAAGCGGAGACGTTTCCCCTTACATGACTCTGAGGACATGGGCAGCTGAGGAACTTGGGGGTTTGGCGGGGGAGGGGGAGGCGGAGACAGATGGGTGTGACAGTGGTTGGGGGCCCCCGGGCCGTCGGTCGGGCCCTTTTTTTTGGCCAAGTGTTGCCCCCCTTTCAACTCAGCATTCGCTGCATGGGGAATAGAAAAGTTGGGGGGGTTTAAACCCACCTGAGGTTCTTGCCTCTATTTAATGGTTTACGGCAAAGCGGGCATAATTTACATCCCCTGGGTGAAAACAAGGGTTGCTCAAAAAAAGGGCCCCGCCTTGAGAGGTCCTGGGGCCTTTTTGACGCCGATAAAACGAAAGGGGCGGGGTTTGCGCCCGACCGTGGCTGGCGGAACATATAGCGGATTTTTTTCGACCCCCTGCTCCCTTTTTAGGCGGGCCCCCTATGAAACCAACCCCCTCGTCTTCCTCCTCGTCCAGTGATGAAACGCCGCAAGCAAAATTTTGCTGAAAAAAACGTTGGGTCCGCAAAAATCGTTTTTCATCCATCAACACAGGTGACTTCTTCCCTCCTGACATTTTTGCATCCAGGGGCCCGCGGGTACAAGCAAAAAGGGACTGCAAGGCGTTGGGCCCAACCCCCCCCGGGGGTTTTTTGCCGATTGACCGGGCTTCCTTTTCCCTTCCTTTATGCATCAGTAAAATGAGGGAGAGAAAAATTCCCTCCCTTTTGGGCCCCTTGATCTTTTAAAATGCCCTTTTGACCCCAACCGCATTTTTTCATCAAAGGTCTTCAGAAAATTTGGGTTAAACCCCCAGTGGTGGGGGGCACGAGTTTGGGGCATTTGGGCGCTTCATGTTGGAAAGAATGCTTAAAGTTCTGATGACGACATTTGTGGGCCCTGGGGTGGGAGGGCAAGGAGGTTAAAACGGGTGGGGTGCAGGTTGCATTAACCACTAAAGACAGATTTGGCAAAAACTGTTTTGTTTCGAAATTCCAGGGGGCCCCACCCCGCGTTTACAGGGCCGACGGTCCTTTTCCACGACGTCCGCGGCATGCGTTTTTGTCCCCCAGCATGGAAAGGGGGCACCTTTTTCTCGTAAACCTTTTACCTCCATGTCCTACCCCCCTCTTTGCTTGCTAAAACCTGGGAAATTTTGCTCCATGTTCAGAAAATAAAAATTTGAGAAAGTATGGAAAAAGTTTTGGAAAATTTTCTTATTAAAAGACGGCCAAAAACACAGCTATTCCAAATCCCTCAAATCAAAACAAAAAGGTGGATTCAAAAATTTTTCTGCAAGTGGGCTCAAACAACAAAGCGGCCTGCGCCAAAGTGAAAAAAACACTTTTCTGAAATGGGATACGGGTAAATTTTTTGGGGCCCCCATCCCAAATTCCCCCTGTGGTGCTACCCAAATTGCTGTAATTTAAAATTTTAAATACAAAATAGCTCTATGAAAAAAACTTGATGGGCCAAAAAAAGGGAAAAAAAAAACCTGTCTAGAAATGTATACGGGAAAAAAAAAGGGTTTTTTTTTGGCACCTATTTAATTAACCCTTTTTTTATACTAAATTGCGTATTTTTAAATTTAATACAAAATAGCTCTATGAAAAAAAGCTTGACTGACCAAAAAGGAAAAAAAAAAAACCTGTCTGAAATGTATACCGGGGTAATTAAAAAAGGTTTTTTTTTGGACCTATTTTTTTCAAACCCCGTGGTGACTACAAAAATTTCGTATTTAAAATTTTCCTAAAATGTAGCTCCTTTTTGAACAAAGCTTGATGCCAAAAGGAAAAAAACACCTGCTGAAATTTTTTACGGGGTAAAAAAAGGGTATTTTTTGGCACCTATCAAATTTAACTGTGGTGACACTAAATTGTGTAAAAAATTTAACCTTTCAAAGTAGCTCTATGAAAAAAGCTTGACTGGGCCCCAAAAATGAAAAAAAAAACCTGCCCAAATGTATACGGGATAAAAAAGGTATTTTTTGGCCCCCTATCAAATTTACCCGTGGGAATACTAAATCGCTGTAATTTAAATTTAAAACAAAGTAGCTCTATAACAAAAACTTTAAATGCCCCAAAAATGAAAAAAACCCTGCTGAAATTTTTTTCGGGATAAAAAAAGGGTTTTTTTTTGGCACCTATCAAATTTACCTTTTGGGGGATACTAAATTGCTGTTTCAAATTTAACTACAAAGTAGCTTAAAGAACAAAAACTTGACTGACCAAAAGTGAAAAAAAAAAACCCGTCCCCAAAAAAGTATATGGGAAATTAAAAAGGGATTTTTTGGCACCTATAATTCCCTGTGGTGGCTAAATAAAATTTTGTATTCAAATTTTTTTACAAAGGGAGCTCAAAGAACAAAGCTTTATGACCAAAAGTTTAAAAAAAAAAACCTGTCTGAAATGTAAAAAGGGATAATAAAGGTATTTTTTTGGGACCTATCAAATTTACCCGTGGTGACACAAATTGCTGTAAACAAATTTTTTAAATACAAAGTTGCTTAAAGAACAAAGCTTGACTGACCAAAAGTGAAAAAAAACCCCTTTTGAAATGTATATGGGGAAAAAAAAGGTATTTTTTGGCACCTACAATTCCCCCCTGTGGTGCTACTAAATTGCTGTATTCAAATTTTTAAATAGAAGTAGCTCTATGAACAAAACTGAATTTACCAAAAGTGAAAAAAAAAAACCTTCTGAAAAAGTATAGGGATAATTTTAAAAAATATTTTTTGGCAAATTTTCAAATTTTTCCTTTGGGGACCTACTTTAAATTTCGTATTTAAAAAAAACTTTCAAAGTAGCTTATGGGAAAAGTTTTTTGAGGGGATTACGTTGGCCAATTGAATCGGGCGTGGGGCGATAGTCGGCCAACATTTACAAAATAGTCATAGGGCGATGTAATTAAGATCGATGAAACCAAATTTAAAATCATGGGAGAGCAAAAAACACCTTCTTCTTCACCCAAACAGGGCTGGAGGGAAACTGGAATTACCCAAACCCAAAAAGTTTAAATGGATTCGTGCTACATTTAGGGAAACACACAAAAAAAAGAAGAAAAAAAAAAAACAAAAAATCACAAAACCATTCCACTATCCCTGTTTGCCCCACAGCATGAGCCTTTTAAAAAGCATGACCCCCAAATTAAAAAAGTTGCCAGAAGGGAGTTTGTTTGAACCATCATTGTACTTTAAAATGGAATTGAATAAACCCTGGGCCTGGAAAAGCAGCATGAAACCCCAAACCCGCAAGAAACCCCCAGGGTTAAAAAGTGCCCGGAAAAAAGGAGGGTTTTTAACCCCATTTAAGTTGAAAGGGGAAAATTAAAATATATCTGTTCCCGTACCCCCCTTTTGACCTTTAAACTGCTACCCACAGAATTTAAAAAGTGCTGGGGGGAAAAAGGGTTTTTTCAAAACCAAAACCATTTTATTTTTAAATGGGGCCCTTTACCTTTTCCCCGTCCTGGGCCACAGCATTAGCCCCAAACCTGCATGAAACCCCAAATTTAAAAAATTGGGAAAAAGGAATCCCTTTTAACCACCATTTTAGTTTCCCCGGACAAAAAATGTCCCCGTCCTGGGTTTGCGCCCTTTCCCCCCACCGATGAGGTTTTGGGCCCAAATTTAGCTTATTGGGAAAAACTGGGGTAACGCTCCTGTTCCCCCGGTTTCCCTTTTTTTTTGGGATTTTTTTTCCCCCAAATTTTTCTCAACGGTGGGGGAAAAGGGCCCCGTTTCTTTGTTCCTTTTCCGGGGCCCATACTCCATGTCCTCGAAAAAAACCCCTTTTGGTCAAGTTTTCCTTTTACCCTTTTCCCTTTACAAATTTAAAGGAAAATTTTTTTTCCACTATTTTTTTCATGCAAGTTTTTTTTGAAATTTAATTTTAAAAACACATTTTTTAAAAAGGATGGAAACCCCAAAATTTTCCTTTTTTTTTCTTTTTTTAATTTTTATTAAATGGGGTTTTTTCAATACAGGGATTGATATGCTATGTTAAAGATCTTTCAAAAAAAAAAGTCATTTTGCAATTTGTGTCCATTAACAGTGTCCCACCTATTCTTTTTCTGACAGCACCATCACACCCCTTTAGCCACTCCCTTTACAATTGTGAAAAAACAAAAAAACTTTTTAGGAAAAAACATTTTTTTTTAATAGGAAACCTTTTTAGTATAGCTGCATGTCACAGCAAAAAGCCCCCAAATTTTAAAAAATGACCCATGACCCTTTTGACAATTGTGAAGAACAAATGTCTTTAGAAACAACATTTTTTTTTTAATAGGACCTGTAGTATGCTGCATTTCAAACAAAATGCCCCCAAAAAATTAAAGCATGACCCTTGAGCCCCCCTTTTGGGCAATTTGGGGAAGAACAAATGTCGTTTTG
>JAODAL010024442.1:0-60574 GCA_025379985.1 Phyllomedusa bahiana | reverse complement strand
ATTTCCTTTTTTTTCCATGTACTGAGTATTTTGTCTTTTGATCTCTTTAGCTTACTTCTGTTTGCGCCTCTGCTCGACATTATTCTTCCCTCAAAAATTTTATCATTATAGGTAAGCATTTATCTTATTCTTACCCTACTTATTTTTTGGTGTAAACTTCCTATCCTTTATCCCTATCCCCTATTTGTTTTTTTCACCTATATTCTGTTTTTTTTTCCGTGCTCACTATTCTTTTTTTCCCCACCACAGATGTCACTTGATAAAGGCCCCGAAACGTCGACATATTGACATCAGTTCGCCAAATTTAAAATAATCTAGTAAAATAATTGTAAAGCATTTGTTGAGTATGTTATTGGTTAATTTGAGCATGTTTGCGCTCTTGTAAATAAATACAATTTATATGCATTATCCCTTCTGGTGTGCAGGGGAGTTAAAAACCCTTTTGATATTTGGCGAGACCCGCCCTTCTCACTCCCCACTTAAAACTTTTTCCAATGGTGTGCGTGACCTTTTTGTCACAGGCATGGCACAAGACTTCTGGAGGGGGCAAAACAGTGTAGCCAAGAGTGGTAAAATGACGAGTGTGGGGGCCCCGAAGCAGCAAAAAACAGCAGAAAGCATGAGGATGAGTTCGGGTGGGGGGAAATCCCACCCTGGGAAAGATGGTTGGTGGCAGAGGGAGAAATTTTGAAGCAGTGTGTGGCATCGGCGGGGGGGGAACACAGAATAGTGGTTTGAAGCAGGTATTTTTTAACCCGGGGCCCCATTTCTCACTTTTGGGGGTGAGGCGTCATGGCTGATGTTATTTGACGCCTAAGGCTTGGTGGGGGGGAAATCCTGGGCCCAAACCCGCCTGATTCTCTTACAAAGGTCAGTCTTCCACATTTTTCCCCTGGCAAGCGGGGTTTCCTTGGGGTAATGGGCCCCCGCCCATGAACACCCCTTGAGCCACACTACTGGCCGGGCAGGACAGCTTCTCCCCTCCAAATCGACAAGTTTCGGCCCACATCCCTTTTGGGTGCCCAGTAGTCCAGGTGATCTTCAAAATGGGGTGCAGAGTGCTGTCCAAGTAGGCCACCACCTGTTGGTTCAGGGACTGCTCCAGGTCCTGCTGCTGCTGGCGGCTGCCCTCCTCCTAGGCGGGTTGAAGGAAGCTGCTCATCAGTGACTCCAGACTTAGGTTGCTGCAGATGGAGCTGGTACTGCTCCTACCCCCCACTTTCCCCCAGCACCCCGGGGCAGTAGTACGTGAGCGCTGACGAAACCCCCGGTCAGAACTGTCAGAGGAGGGATGATACCGCACATAGGTAGCGGCCAACTGACTCGGAGGATTTCCCTTTTAGTATTTTGAGTTTGCCCTTTCCCTCTCCGCAGCTGGGACAAAGGCTCCCATATTGGCCCGGTAGCGAGGGTCCAATAGGGGGGAGAGCCAGAAGTCATCCCTCTGCCGGATGCTGACTATTCGGCTGTCACTAGCCAGGCAAATCAGCATGCTGCGGGCCATCTGCAAAATTTGACTCCGAGGGGCTTCCTGCCCTCCATCTCCACTGTATACTGCACGGTGCTTGGGGGTCATCTTCCTGTCTTCCTTATCTCCATCTACCTCCTCCAGCTGCCCCTGCTCCTCCTCTTTGTCACCTGGTAGAAAATCCACTCAATTTCACCAGACAATGCTTTTGCTCCAATGCCCTCCCCCTTTCCTCCTCCATTTCAGTCCCCACCGGACTCATGTGGCCGCGAGATGTAGTCGCCACATCTACAGTCCCCTTCCCAGACAGATTTTTCAGCATCTGTTCCAGGACATGAAGCAGTGGAATAATGTTATTCATCCCGTAGTCCTGGCGACTGACAAATAACGTGGGCCTCTCGAATGGCCTCAAACAAACGGGCAGGTGTCACGCATGAGCTGCCACTGCCTGACATCAAAGTTACACAGGGGTGTACTCCTGTCCCCTGGATCATCAAAAAAAATCGTTAATGCCTTTCTCTGTTCATACAGTCGGTCCAACATGTGCAGGCTGGAAATCCAACGGGTGGAAACATCGCATATCAGAGTGTGTTGGGGGAGGCCGTTCTGCCACTGCAGCTCGAGAAGGGTGTTCCTGGCTTTGTAGGAATGGATGAAGTGCATGCACAGTTTCCTGGCCATTTTCAGAATCTTCTGAAGATCGGTGGAAGACTTCAGGAACCTTTTCACAACCAGATTGAACACATGCGCCATGCAGGGACATGGACCATCCCCCCTCCGGGGCAGCGTTAGACACCATGTTCCTCATTGGGCCGTCACCATGGTTCCGATTTGCAGTTGGCGCGGAGAAAGCCCACACATCGAAATTTCTTGCTGCATGACGTATAGCAGTTCCTCCCCTGTGTGACTTTGTTCGCAGAGGCAAGCCAGGTGTAGAACTGCGTGACACCGCTGTGCCCTACACATGTGGTATCGTGGAGCAGTACTTGTGGAGGCTGACACAGGAGCCGCAGTTTGACAACGTGGAGGAGAAAGCGTCGTCTCCTGTCCATGTTGTTGTTGTGCCTGGGCAGGAAGCATATTCACCCAGTGGGCCGTAAAGGACATGTACTGGCCCTGACCGTAGTTACAGCTCCAGACATCCGCGCTGCCGTGCAGCTTGGAACAAACCGATAAGCTCAGGACTGACCCACGTTCTGTTCTACATATTTATGAAGTGCTGGTACTGCCTTTTTGGAAAATAAATTACGGTTTGGAACTCTCCATCTCGCCTTGGCACAAGCCATTAGTTCTCTGAAAGGTGTCCACCATTTGGAAAGGAGTCCACCATTTGGAAAGGGAGGGACTGCAGTACCAACAACTTGGACAGGAGCAAGGTCAGCTTCTGCAACTTAGGATGGTTGGACGCATATTGTTGTCTCTTTGCAATCGCCTCTCTGAACGACTGCTGGTGCCATGAGAAGCGGGGAGTAGGAGCATCTGGACCGGGAGATGAAACAGCTCCCTTCTGCAGAGGTGGTGGAGCCTTGACTGGCTGCAATGGCATGCGTGCCACGGGGCGCTGCTGCTGTTGCTGCGGCGGCAGGATGGCCCACCACATCTGAGCCCGTTTTCCCAGGCCAGGATGGTGACGCTGATGTTTTAAAAAGGGCCGTGGTCCCAACGTTGCTCCTGGCCACGCTTCACTTTTGCTGCAAAAATTCTACAATTCCCATATTGGTCCATCGGTTTTTTAGAAAGAACTGCCCCAAAACCGTGAGTAGTGATTTTACCGCCAAAACGCTCCACACTGAGTGACTACTGCCGCCGCTGCCTCGCTGAGCCCCGTGCCGTTCTTTTTTGGACCTGCGAAGGGGGTTTTTTTCCCCCCGTGGCCGTTGGTTTTCCGATCACATGCTGTATCCTGCTGATCACGGCCACACAACCCACTTGCTGGCTGCGCCGCTGCCTGAGCAAAGTGATGCCCTTTCTCCTGACGATGATGAACCCCTTCCCCTCACCCGGCTCCCAAAGTGCGGTCGGCTCATCATCATCTATTTGGTTTCATGTCACTGCTGTCCTTCCCGGGCTTGGTATGGGGAGGCTGACCCTCAAAACATGACCCCCCACCCACTTCAAATCTATACTTTGCCCCCCTGCTGCAAGAAGCGGGGATTTTGGGCCCCCCATTCTTTGTTTCCCAAGTAGCTGCTGATCCCTCCTCAAATTTTTTCATCCTATATTTAGTGGCGTGACCCCCGACCAAAGTAGATCTCTGGCGAGGCAACCGGATGGGACAAGGCGGGTTGAGGACAGGTGAGGGCGCTGACCCGCTCCTGGGCCCATGCAACAAAGGGGTTTGTGTTGCGTTCCCACCACTCTTGGCTGGGGTTGTCGATGTCGTTGGGAGTATGGATGACCAGTAAAACCAATAAAGGGAAACCTTTGGGTTTTGCTGAAAACACCGGCCGCTAGATGAAGCGGCAGTTGTCCTCACGAGTGACCCTGCTGCGAGCCCCCTTGTGTGCTGGACCTGGGCTTGCTCCAGGAAATGTTTGTCCCTCTGCCACTGAGGTAAAGAACCTGCCCCCTTCTGTTGACATAATGTTTGTTCTAAAATGTACAGACAGTTTGATAAAGATATCTGTATATGTAAATCCACACCCTGTATTTGACTCCAAATGAACCCAGTAACAAGTTTGGGGGTAACCCTTGGCTAAAATTGCGTTTAAAAAGGGCCGGGAAAAATTTACTTGTAGGTTTTTTAAAAAATGTGTTTTTTATAAATGTAAAAGCCAAAAAAACTTAATTAACCTTTGGTTGAATTATGCTACAGGCAAAATGCTTTTTTTGGGGGTGAAAAAGAACGTTTTTTTACTAAGTACAACTGCAGATAAATACTTAGTTAACCCTTGGATTTTTAAATTGCGCAAAAGAATTGGCAAACCAAAAAAATACCAGTTTGTGCGGTTTTCAATGGGGTATATTTTCGGTACACAGAAAGAGAAAAAAATTGTAATTTTTCTTCGTTTTTTGAATTATGCTAAGAAAAAAAGTCCTTTTTTTCCGGGAAAAAAAACAGTTTATTTTAGTCACCCAAAAAGCGAACAACGTTAATTAACCCCTGGGTGTAAATTGCGCAAAAAAATTGAGCAGCCAAAAACTACCGCTTTGTAGATGTTACAATGGCGTGGGATTTTACGCTACCAACAAGAAAAAACTTGTAATTAACCCTTCGCTTGTGAATTTTTACAGGCAAAATTCTTTTTTTGGGGGTGAAAAAAAAAACGGTTTTTTTAGTCACCAAAGAAACAGAAACAATGCTTTTTAAAATTAGGAAAAGCAAAACGGACCCCCGCGATAACGATACCAAAAGGTGCTGTTCTTTATTTCATTTAATCATCCAATGGAGGGTCAGGGGGGACCCAAAACCGACACGTTTCGGGTAAAGGGGAGCCCCTTTTTCACGGTGCCCTGACAAGGGCTCCCTTTAGCCCGAAAAAAGGTCGGTTTGTGGGTCCCCCCTGCCCCTCCCTTGGATGTATTTTAAATGAAAAAAAGAACCCCCCGTTGGTATCCTTATCGCTGGGTCCGTTTTTCTTTTTGCTTTTCCTAAGTGCATTGTGGGCTTATGAACTGAGAGCCAGGACGCCGTGCGAGGACGACAGGTGCCATACAGCTGGTTATATGGAAGAAAATTATCATCACTTTCGGTGAGCTGCTGTCTACTTTTCCGTTTTGGTTTATGCATTATTGTTGTTTCAAAGCTTAATTAACCCCTGGATGTAAATTGCGCAAAAGAATTGAGCAGCCAAAAACTACCAGTTTTGTAGCGTGTTACAATGGCGTGTATTTTACGGTACACAGCAAGAGAAAAACTTGTAATTAACCTTCGGTTGTGAATTATGCTACAGGCAAAATGTCTTTTTTGGCGGTGAAAAAGATGGTTTATTTTAGTTACCACTGCAGCAGAACAACGCTTAATTAACCCCTGGATGTAAATTGCGCAAAAGAATTGAGCAGCCAAAAATGAAGTGGTATTTGTATTGTAAAAACGCTGTTTCTTTAAATGAATACAACAGGAACAGGCTTAGATCACCCTTGGATATTCAATGTGCTGTGAGCAGATAGCATTAAAATGTTTATGCAGCTGCACTGGACGCACACTGGACTTCAGATCCAATACCCCACAAAATCAGAAATAGAACGTTAAGAGAAGCAGTCTCTGAGACAAGCTGTGACACCCCCAAAAATCGCTGTAGGTTCTTTAGTATCAGCTATAATAAGCAGCCGCGGCAGCACCTTCCCTACTCAGTACAGTGAGAGCGGTATGAGCTCCCAGCGTCGCGCCCGGACTTATATAGTGCGGTGACGTCACAGAATCCCGCCGGTCTCTGATTGGCATCATCTCTGCACATGTCATGCAGGCTATGCCCTTCTTCCTCCCAGAGTTCTTTGCCCCATGTAACGCCATGTCCTCGCAGCCATTTTATCAATCAAAAGCACACTTCGTTCACCCGAAGTACCCCAAACTTCGACTTCGTTCCGAACCAAAGTTTTCCTGAAATTCTAAACGAATTCCACTTCGTTAGAATCAATTCGCCCATCTATACCCTACAGGCTCTCTGCAGCCAGGAAATAGCTGTTTTATAACGCAATTCATCCCGAATTAATTCGGGACGAAAATAATTTTGTCGGGAAATTCTG
The DNA here is from genome assembly GCA_025379985.1 of Phyllomedusa bahiana. Lineage (NCBI taxonomy): Eukaryota > Metazoa > Chordata > Amphibia > Anura > Hylidae > Phyllomedusa > Phyllomedusa bahiana. The sequence continues at coordinate 54,420 of JAODAL010024442.1, read as the reverse complement.
CAAAGACTGCAAATCGAATTTTGGAGAAATTCGCCCATCTCTACTTACAATCTATTAGGGTGTGTGGGTGAGACAAAGGGTAAGAAGTTCTCAGTCTACAATGCACTGGTCCAACCACGTTGCATAAATAAGGGGTGATTTACTTAAAAAGCGGATGAACCTTCCACCCAGAACAAACATCTATATACAGTGCCTGTGAGTGCCCAATTGCAGTGAGTGACAAAAGTGTGTGATAGAAAGTAGGGGGGTTACTAATTAGGGATTTTGATAGGCCTACCTAAGGAGATGTATTCTCAGTGCACTCTTAAAGTTTGGGGTTTATGAGTGTGCCAGATCGTACGGGGTAGCTTGTAGCACAGAACTGGTGCCGCAAGTTTTGGAGACGGGCATGGGAGGTTCGGATGATTGAGGCATGTAGTCTAAGATCATCAGCACAGAGCGTAGAGACCGGGCAGGGTGGTAGACAGAGATGAGGGAGGAGATGTAGGGGGGTGCAGCACTGTGGAGAGCCTTATGGGTGAGAGTGATGAGTTTCTGTTGTATTCTGTACTGAATGGGCAACCAATGCAGGGTAGAAAAATCAGTATAGTGGCTGGAGAGAAAGATGAGCGTGGCTGCTGCATTCTGGACAGATTGGAGAGGGGAGAGTGTGCAGAGAGGGAGACTGGTAAGCAGGGAGTTACAGTAGTCAAGACAAGAAAGAATAAGAGCAGTAATAAGAGATTGAGTTGTTTTCACAGTGAGAAAAGAATGGATTCTGGAGATGTTATTGAGGTGCAGGGGACAGGAACAGGCAAAGTGTTGAATATAGGGTGTGAAGGACAGATCGCAATCTAGTATAACCCCATGACAGCGTTCTTGCTGCTTAGGATTATGATAGTACCACACACGGAAACAGAAATAGCAGAGGGGGGTCAGTTAGTAGAAGGCGGGATGACAAGAAGTTCAGTTTTAGTGAGGTTTAGTTAAAGATAGAGGGAGGATATGATGTCAGAGACAGCGGACAGACTTTCACTGGTGTTTTGTAGCATGGCAGGAGTGATGTCTTGGGAAGAGGTGTATAGTTGAGTGTCATCAGCTAAGAGATGGTATTGGAATCCAAATCTGCTGATGGTTTGTCCACTGGGGGCGGTGTAGAGTGAAAAGAGGTGAGGACCTAAAACTGATCCCTGAGGAACCCCAACAGCAAGATGAAGGGGAGAGGAGCAGTTTCTGTGGATTGCAGAGGGTTGAGATGGGAGTTAGCAGAGAGGTAGCAAGTTAGGCAACAGTAGACCAAGCATTCTAGGAGTTTAGATATGAAAGGAAGGTTAGAGACAGATCGGTAATTAGCAGCACAGGATGGGTCTAGAGTGGGCTTTTTAAGTAAAGGGAATGGGGTCACTAGATCAGATGGTGGGGCAACAGACAAGAGAAGCCTGGATACTTCTTCCTCTGTTGTCGGGTCAAGGGCTGAGAGCAGATTAGTGGACATGCAGGAGGGGATGGGTATTACTTGGGGATTGAGATATATTTTGCCAGATATTGTCAATTTTCTCTTTGAAGTGAGTGGCCAGGTCTTCAGCACAGAAGTCAGTGACCGGGGCCTGAGCTTTCAGTCTGAGGAAGGAATGGAAAGTGTCAAACAGTCGTTTTGGGTTGTTGTGTAGTGTTGAGATAAGGGAGGTGAAATTTTCTTGTTTGGCATGGTGAAGGGCAGTGGGGTAAATCCTGAACATGAATTTATAGTGGAGAAAGTCTGCAGGTAGCTTTGACTCTCTCCACAGATATTCAGCAGACCTGGAATATCGCTGCAGAAGACAAGTCTGAGGCATATGCCAAGGTTGCCGACATCAGACTCTGGTGGTGCGATGTATGAGTGGTGCCAATATGTTCAGGGTGGTTGCGAGAGTTTCGTTGTATTGTTTGACAGTCAGGCCAGGACCGGAAAGGGAGGAGATTGGGGGCAGTGTGGACTGTATGGTGTCTTTAAGTTCTTGAGTATTAATGTAGCAGATATTTCTGAATGTGTGATAGGTGTGTCCAGAGAAGGCTGAGAATTAGTGATAGTGAAGGAGATAAGGTTGTGGTCAGAGAGCGTATAAGGAGAATTAGTGAGGTTAGAAATTGAGGAGAGACGACAGAAGACCAGATCGAGAGAGTTCCCATCCTTGTGGGTGGGAGAGTCTATAAATTGCGAGAGGCCAAGGGAAGAGGTTAGTGAAAGAAACTGAGAGGCAAAGATGGATAGGGGATCATCAATAGGGATGTTAAAATCACCCATGATAAGAGTGGACATTTCAGTAGAGAGGAAGTGAAGGAGACATGCTTCAAAATGATCTAGAAACTGGCAGGGTGAGCCAGAGGTCTGTACACAACACACTCTGAGAGAAAATGGCCTAAAGAGTCTAATGATGTGGGCCTCAAAGGAGGGGAAAGTGAGAGAAGGTGTGTGAGGAATGACCTGGTACGTGCAGTGTGGAGAAAGAAGTATGCCAACTCCTCCACCCGGCCTGTTCTCAGGCCTGGGAGTTTAGGTGAAATGTAGGCCACCATAGGTGAGAGTGGCAAGGGAAGCAGTGTCAGATTGCTGGAGCCATGTTTCTGTGAGAGGTAGGAGATTGAGGGAATTAGAGAGGAACAGGTCATGAACAGCAGTGAGTTCATTACAGACAGATCGGGTGTTCCAGAAAGCACTTTTAAAAGGGGCAGGAAAAGATGTACAATGTAGAGCAAGCAGGTTAGCAGGGTTTCTATAGGAGGCAGAAGAGGAAGTGGGTTTAGCAGTAAAGAAGGATGGGCCGGGATTTGGAGCGATGTCACCTGCAGCGAGAAACAGGAGAAAGAAAAGTGACAGTATATGATTCAGTGATGTATATGAGCGGCGTTTGTGCGGCACCATGAAAGTGGGTGGTTTGGTGAAGTTGAAGAAGGTAAGTAATGTGTGGAATGTGTGCATGGGTGGGGGAAGGAGAGAGGAGCTGATGTGGACAGAGTTCTCTGGGGACAAGACTGGTCGGTAGGTTAGGAGGCAAATGGCTTCAAGATAAACTGCAACAGTGAGCATGATGAAAAAGGTGTAGTTTAAAAAGACTGCTTACTCACAAGAAAAGTGATATTTTCTGGCCCCCTTCTGTTGCAATTCTGTCATAATTCATCACTTCAAAAAGCTGTCACTTAAAAGAAGCTGGCACATAAAATGCTGACACTGACAGACCAAGGCCTGATCAGACCTTATGGCTCCAATCTATAGTGTGTGGATCTGGCTGATTGAATCAGTGATGCCAGGTGACAAAATGGGTGTGGTTACAATGAAATAGCAGAGAGGAAATACTTCAAGAGTATATGGTGTATATCCTTTGCTAAACACAGAAATAGGGGTAATTATTGGAAATAGAGCTAGGGGTTCAATGTAGTTTACACATACCATAAAACATACGACAGGACAATGGAATATAACAGAAGCTATGACGAGATGCTGACAATTATAATACAGCAGAGAGTCATGCCATAAAACATAGGACAGGACAATGGAATATAACAGAAGTTATGATGAAATGCTGGCAATTGTAGTACAGCAGAGAGATATACCTGTGTGAAAAAAAAAAGTGATCAGATGGGAGCAGAGACAATGATGAGTGTTCTATCAAATTCTGTCATAATTCATCACTTTAAAAATCTGTCATTTAAAAGAAGCTGGCACATAATATGCTGGCACTGACAGACCAAGGCCTGATTAGACCTTTGGTTCCATGGTGAAAAGCCATTCATCTCAAAAACCTTGACAAATCCTTGTTTCCATATTAGGCATTTTTCAGACGGGTATTTTAAGCTAATTTGGATGCTGAAAAATCTGTGTCCAAATCAGTCGTGCACATATTATTACTTACCAATAGTTTACATTTCAAGGTAAACCTTTTTATGGCATGTTAAAAAAAACTGTATCCCAAGATTATTGACACTGTAGTTTTAAGGGCATAAGGTTTGGAACTAGACATAAACATTTTATTTCCTACACCATTTATTTGATTTGAATGTAAAAAACCTTATATCAACCCTCCCACTTTTGATAGTAGGCAGTTTTGGTCTTCACTTTGCAGCAACATATACTGATTATTTCACTGTGTGTTCCTGCTCTAAGTGCAAGTGGTTACTAATAGCTCCAACAGCATGCTGACTACACCTGCTTGGAGGAACCTGTCACACTAAGGCCATGTTCACACGGCTTATTTTGGGACGTATCTCGCCCCGTATGTCGCGCAGTATGGCACGAAATACGGGGCGAGATACGTCCCAGTCATTACGGTAATCCACAGTTCTCATAGAGAACTATGGATTATGGCTCCTCTCCCCGCTTGCACAATACGCCGAGTGGGGAGAGAAGTGACATGTCAATTATTCACGGTGTATTTCGCGCCAGAATAATGAATGTCTATGGGGCCGGCAGGTTGACGTCACCCCCGCCCCTCCCCTGTACACACAGCGTAATTGCGGGCGAAATACGTGCCCGCAATTAAGCCGTGTGAACTCAGCCTTAGTGTTGTCCTAACAGCAGCCTGTCCCATAGTGACACATATCATAATGTATCAACAAGAGATAAGAACAGAAAGAACTGGCACACTTCTGGTGTAGTATTCACAGGCAGTATAGCAGTTAAAATAATAGTGAATAAACTGCTTACCTTAGAAGATTGTGCAATATGTAGAGGTACCACTCCCTTACTCGTTTGGCACAAAACCAGACTGAAGAATAATAGTGAAGACATAAAAATAAAAGCCTCAATACTCACAAAAAAGGAGGAATTCCCACAATGAGAAATACCAATGTAAAATAAACTTAATTTAATAAAATCAAAGTAGAACGTAGGAGACACTACGCATTTCATGCCTGGACTTGCACTTTCTCCGGAGATAGAAATGAACGGTGAAAATCAGTGGATTCAAATCACTAATGGTATACCATGATTGGAAATCCTTTCTCCAATAAAAACATAGCAAAACAAACAGTTTTCTAACTTCTGAGAAAGCACTGATCCAGGCGTAAAATGCATAGTTTACTTGGTTATTACTTTTATTTTATTAAAGTTTATTTTAAATTGGTATTCCTCATTGCGGGAATTCTTTATTTTTTTTGTGAGCGCTGATGCTTTTGATCTTATGTTTTTCCATAATGTATTAGCATACAGGAGTTATGCTGTACATTATGGTAATATCTTATGCTGTACATTATGGTAATATCTTCTACTTTTGAAACAAAGTTTGTAAATCCCATAAAGTGATTGCTATTTAATAAGAAAAAAACTGTCGAAGAAAGAAAACATTTAGTACAAAATACATTTTACTGTGCATACATTTAAAAGAAAAACAGGCTTATTAGGTATCCTCCAGACCTTAGTAACCTAAAACACTCATTCAGCATTTTACAGTTAATTCTTTTGAAATACGAAAAGTATAAAACATGAACAAAACACCCCAAAAAAATTTCCCACAAAAACATTTTTTTAAACTACACAATCATTTATTTGTACACCAAATCTCCATTGTCACGTACACACCTACAGCACGTAACATGAGGGCCACTGCAATGGAGTTTATTTATTTCCACTCAGTTCTATTTACACTCACCTCTCACTCAGGTGGCAAATCGAGCATAAATCATACATCAAGACAGTTCCAGCACCCAAAATATTCTACTGCCACCACCTTCCTTCAATATTAAAAAGAAAAAGGAAATCAGAGGGAAGGACTCTGATATGCAAATATCACTTACAAACGATTAAAGGGTTATCTCACTACTCTCCAGCAGTTACAAGGTTAAAAACACTTCTTCAAGGTTATGGGTTCCTAGAGCAGACAAACACTAACTTATTAAAATGTTATATTTTTAATAGAAAAAGCTTACAGTGCTTACAAAGAGTACAAAATACAATGACATATATACGACAGTTATAAAATAAAAAGGAGAAAATCTTTGAAGATACCTAACACTTCCGTAAATACTTATCAGCAGATATTTTCAAGTCCAAGGGGGAACAGAAGGAAAAATGGATCCCAGCTTCAATAGATGAAGGAACTCCCAAGCTGTGAACAATGATTGGGACCTGGACAGTGTATTTTAATGGCCACTTCCAAACCTCCAAAGAGTTAATTATGATAATTAGTTTGCACCTAATTGACTAGGGATATGATATGGTGGGTGGAAACTCATCCCTTAAGGGTGCTTTCACACGGTGCGTTTTTGATGCGTTTTTCAATTAATTTTTTGTGCAGTAAGGTACAGCAATTAATGCTGTACATTGCTGCACAAAAATTGTGGTAATTACCGCGATTTTACCGCGAATTTACCGCGATTTTTGCTCTGATTGGTGTGCAGTAATGTACAGCATTAATTGCTGTACCTTCCTGCACAAAAAAATGCATTGTAAATCGCATCAAAAACGCACCAAAACCGCACCATGTGAAAGCACCCTAATGAGGAGTGCTACACACTTCGTTCACCAGATGGCATCCACAGCTCATTCTTAAGTTTGGCCAGTTCATTTAAACTCTAACCTTTCTTATGACTAGTTTTATGGCTTGGACAGATCAAGAGGTCACATTTGGAATGATGAGGTTTTGTGGCCCAGCATAAACAAAAGTAATACAAGGGCAATAACAATGCTGGTTTAAGTTGGTTTTACAACTGTGTTAATGACTCATTGACACTTCCCAGACAAGGGAGATCATATCTAGTCATTGAAATATAGCATATACAATACAGGCATGGCTACAACAATAGGAGATACACATAATACGTTAGTGTAATACATTACATCCGTAGAAAAAATATAGTTTCTGCTGCATAAAACTAGACCTCATACAGCGATGTGAAATTAAAAAGAGATGGCTGCTAAAATGCAAAGCAGCAACAAAAAGAATATTTAGTTTGTCATTAAGAGCCTTTCAGGACAGCTCATTAAGGGATTAAAGTGAAGATGATCTGCCATTTTCTGGGTGTGTTCACACGCTGCGCTTCAGTTGTGTTTTTCAACTGCATCAAAAACACGTGCAATTAAGAAAATATTTTTTAATCATCTTGAATTTCACCTATGTTCAGAATAAGAGTTAATTACTAAACCACACAAATTTTAAAAAAGCATGCAGTTTTTGAAAAGTACAAGTGTATTTACTTATGTTCAATCTAACTTTTATTCATCACAGGATAAAAACAGTAGTGATACACATGGCCACAAGCTTTATGCATTTTTAATGCTTTTTTAATGCAAGCATTTTCTCCTTGTGTTTTAATGCACCTGAGAAATATATGCTTTAATGCATACAGTAATCCCATTTTTTACCCAGAGAGATTCTGCCCTTTTACTTCATTTCGATAGCAATATGCTGACTCATAAAGTCAATAACATAACCTTCATTGGTCAATAAACAAATACTAATAAACCAGACAATAATCAGACACTCTCAGAACACATTTGTTTGATCCGATGCAACAAGGAAATGGCCCACATTTGCAAGATGTATTAAGACATTATCTGTATAAAAATGAAATTTCTCTGTTGTATAACGCTACAGGATAAAGTTTGAGATTTAATGAACAATATTTCCGCTTTACAATTATAAATGCAAAAAATTAACTAGTATTGTGCACAAATTTTATATACTGTATGAAAGCTTTTTTATAATTGACTTGTTAAAAAATACAAATAAGCAGACATACTGTACTATTCTCAATGTGCACTTGGCTCATAAATTAGCAATTTCTCTAAAAAAATCTTGGCATACTGTATATACCTTGGATCACATTAATTATATGTTTTAGACATTTTTATACCTCACTTGACAAGGGAACTAGCTGGGAAAAAAGGGCATGCATAGCTTAATAATAAAATGCTAAAATTGAAACGTGACACTGCACCAAAATGTGTGGCATAATTTTGGCACAAAATAAGGACTTTTGGGAAGCCAGTCAATAGGAATATAAAGTAAGACAACAGTATATAAAAAAGCTCCAGACTTATCACACATGAGCCACTGTAATAAATTTAAAAGAAAAGAGAAAAAAGACCACACACTTCAGGTGACATTTTTTTGCATCTTTTTTTCAGTGTATAATGTACCTGAATATATGAAAGTGGTGAATGTATGGTCATAAATGGCGCCTAAGGTTCGAGGTGTCTAGCATTTCTGTATGGCCTGCCACGGTATTTTGGCGCATTAGTAATGTGCCAAATATTTGTATAAATGAATGCCAGAATTCAATAGTGGCTGGTAAAACAGTCCATTAAGTTGCTTTTCTAATTTAAAATGTATTATGTTAATACTTACATTTTGTGAAGATTTTTATTTTTTTATAATTAAAAGCTTACAAAATACTTTTTGTTATACTTTTAAATAATATGTTAATTAGTGTTCAGAAAAATGTAGGTCAGGGGGTCAGCTTTTATTTGGCATACAGCAATAGCCGACACACCACAGGTCTTGCTGAGATGTGTGGTGCACCAATCAAGATCACCACTATAGTTTCTATTCACTGACATGCTGTTCTGTTAATTTATTTCTAGCCTGCTGTGATATGTTTGTAGTCACTGATAACATGATACTAACTCTGTAAATACACAATTGTGAATGGGATATATGATAGATACTGTATTGGTTTCATTAATTAATGTTATTTAAATCAAAATTAATTTTAGCTTATTTTCATTTTAAATACATTTTAATATTATAATAATGTTATATTTTTGAGACATTATATAATGTTATATTTTTAGTATATAATTTATTACATTTATATAATTTAATTTTATATAGTTTTATACTTATAGTTATAGTTTTATAGTTTTATACTTACAAATTACTTTTTTAATTACTTTTTAAATTATTTTAATTATTTTAATTATTTTAATTATTTTATTGGTATAAGTTAAGAAATAAGGGACATTTTTTGTCCTAATGGCAAATGGCAAATGGCAAATCTAGTTCCACTACGACTGCTCAGGCAGACCACATTTAAATTGGTTTGGCTGTTCGAGCACTTATGTGCCTAGTTTTGCCATCCCACATTTAGAAATGTGTCTAATATTATTAATATTATTAATGTGGTGCGACACGCCAGAACGCCCACACATGTTTGGCGCATTAAAAAGTGTTAGGTCTGGTGCACAGTGTGGCAAACATGCCCGAATGATGCGCCATATATAGGAAAAAAAGGTGGAATGCTCACTTTTGGCACATTTCTTGCCAGAAAAATGAAAATGATTGCCCCTAATGTAGTATGTAGTAGTGTAGTGAGTGTGAACAACTCACTTTATATTGCAAACTCACCTACCGTTGTTGTACGAATTTTGGTACAACACAAATTGAAGCTTGTTATTTATAGATTCCACATGGATCTAGCTGATGGTCTTTATTCCAGGAAGGCAAAAAAAATCACTAGCACACGGGAAGATTTAAGGTTTCAATATTCAATATTCAAATAGAAAAAAATAGAATAAAAGATCTAAGACCAAGATCTAAGACCAAACATGTAAAATAAATTATATAAATGAATTGACAATTTTATTGTGATCAATCACTTAAAACATGAAAGGGAGTTAAAACGCAACATGTTTCACGAGCTGGGCAAGCGTGCTTTATCAGGCATAATGGAATTAATGAGAGGACTGCTATTTGAGCGCAGATTTGATGCCAAAGAGGGAACTACCCATAAATATATAATCACACGAAAGGTGCATAAATACAAAAGATAAGTTCAAAACACAAGATGTGTCAAATAAAAGAATAATAAAAAAATAATGAATTTAGTTAGATTATATACAATAAGAAATTCAAAAACACAGGAATGAAATATTAAGGCATAGAAAATGTCACGATACACGCCACAGTTCCCACTCTGGATCATGGACATGCTCATGTCTCTGCCTCTGTCCACTCGTTACTCATCTCTTCCTGCTCCTGCACCCCTCCCACTTACTGGCTCAACCAGCGCACACGTACCCACTCCCTAGGACGTGCGTGCCAAATCTCAGAAATTTTAAGGGCCAGAACTACACTGATTATTGTAACGGTCTGCAGTGGTGGATCCACCACAAGCGATGGTGGAAGCCCACACCAGGGAGCGGAATCTAAGTAGGTCCCGGTTTTCACCAGAGCCCGCTACAAAGCGGCGGGAGTCTACCAGGTTTCTTCCACTGGCGGAACTTGCTTGCAGTGGCGGCCAAGGGTAGGCGAGGTACAAGTACGTCAGGCAGGCTCGTAGTCGGGGACAGGCTGGAAGGTCAGGGCAGAGATTCGTGGTCAGGAACGTAGGCAAGAAGCTACGGTACACGGTAATCAGGACAAGGCAACAGGAACGCTTTCTCTATAGGCACTAAAGATCCGGCGAGGTCACTAGGAAGAGGCTGGGCTAAATAGGGGCAGCCACCGGCAATAACCAATTACCGGTGCACTGACCCTTTAAATTTAACAATGCCGGGGCGCGCACGCCCTAGGGAGCGGGGCCGCGCGCCGAGGGACAGAGGCAGCCGGAGCAGGAGCGTGGCCGGGTAAGAGATGCTGGGCACTGACAGGGGGATGGGCGAGCCTGCGCCCCGAGGTACGGGACCCAGCGCCGCTCAGCAGTGGGGCACGGATGCGCCCGCGACCCGGGACAAGGGTCACAGGGGCATCCGTGACAATTATCCTTTATTAAGTTACTTCCCCCTCTCACCCTCGCCAGTGTATTGGTGTGTTTCTATTGTGCCTAGCGTCTTTACGTTTATGCTATCTGAACCTCGACCTTTGCTTGTGACTATAACTATTCTCTGCCTGCCACGTCCTGGCATTACCACAAGTGACCTGACCACATTTTGCCTGCTGCCCACCTTAACCTACTGCCTGTCTACTGACCACGTCTTGCCTGCTCCTCCTGTACCACGCCTGCACCTCAATGTCATCGTGAGTGGCCACATCAGGGGTAATGTACATCCGTTCCCTGTCATGGTTCAGTAATTCATCTTTCACAGTGACCAAGAGGTCACTTTATGTCACCCGTGACATAAAAGTTATTAGAAATATAAAAAAGTGTTCAACTGACCTACTTTCATTGTCAGTCTATTTGCAAGATCCAGTAAGACAAAAGCATAATAGAAAAACTGGATGGGCACAGTACAGATTAAAACACTAAAAGAACATTATATAAAGTTACTATATTCTAGTGCTTCATTTGATAATAATACTCTCAATAGGGAAAACATCAAGTGATGGTTTATCATGGGGGTGTGCAACAGCAAAGTGTCTAGATATGCTTTGAGACATAAACTTTCTTTTAATGTTATATCTGTGTTTGTAAATATATCGGGCGAAGCTCATGATTGCATGTCCAATATATTGCAAAGCACATTCACAACTTATTAGATAGATCACATAAGATGAAGTGTGTGTTCTAATGGGAAAAATGTATTTTGTTAAAAAAGAGGAAATAGCAGTTAGACCATGTACAAAATTTATACAGGATTAACAATTGGTTGTCACAGGTGCTCCTGCGACCCTCATACTGGGTCGCATATGGATCCGTGCCCCGCTGATAAGCGGCAACAAAAACCCGCATGAGTCCCGTTAGTGCTTCTGTGTACTGTACCCCTTTGTCCCTTTGCCCCCGTCTCTCGACCATGAATCTTTGCCTCCTGTCCTGACCTTCCTGTCTGCCCCCGACTACAAGTTTGATATACAATTCCGTACCACGCAAAATTTTTCTGAATAGGACATTGACTATCGCTGTCTTTTTCTGCAGCATGACTCCAAAACCAGCACAGATGCCCTTATGGACACTCAGAATAAAAATTTGTAAGAAGAAATTGACCATTTCCAACAAGATTTTAGTGACTAGGACATTAACTAAAGATTTTGTTCAATGCTGCTGCTGCTACAGCTTCTTGCCATTCTACTTCTATCACATTGCTGACATTGTTCCATGGTCACATTAGAACGTGAAGAAGACACAACAGATGTCTCCAGTTGATCAATGAGCTCTGTCTCAAATTCCTGCATTCTACTGACAATTTGTGTGGGTGGAAGGAAATTACTCACTTTTGATTTGTAACATGGGTCAAGGAGGGTAGCCACCTAGTAACCGCTGTCCATTTTTATTGCCTTGAGGCCTGTGAAATAAGAAATGAATTTGTGAAATAAGCTTTTTTCAATATGACCATTACTATTCTTATCTTTTACAATGACCTAACTCCAAAACCAGCAAACATGCCCTTATTGACCATCAGAATGAAATTCGCTGGAAGAAATTATTATTTCAAACAAGATTTTTCTGAATAGGACATTGACTATCGCTGTCTTTTATAGCAGCATGATCACAAAAGCAGCAAAAAAGACCTTCGGACACTCAATAAAATTAGCAAGAATAAAAAGTAGTCAATAAGCTTTTTTTCAATGACGACTGTGACGTTAACGGTGGACATCCGCTTGGACCACCTCAAGCGGTGGTATTAAGCCACGCCAGGGAACGGAAACTAAGTAGCCCCCGCTTTTCACCAGAGCCCGCCGCAAAGCGGATGGACTGCTGCGGCGTAGGCCTACCAGGGTCGTTACCCTGACGTGACTTGCTTGCGGTGGCGGCCTGGGGTACAGCGTGGGTAACAAAATCGTAATCCAAAGGCGTAGTCAGGGACAGTCAGAAAGGACATGGCAGGCGGCAGAGGTTCGTGGTTCAGAAGCAGGCAACGGTCAGGGCAGGCGGCAAAACAGGCAAGGTCAGGAAACGTAGCGGAACGACTGGTACAACAACGGATAAGCAATACGGACTCAAGGACACTCCAAACTCACTCTAAGCACAACCAACAATCTGGCAAACAGTGCCGGCGGAAACATTATATAGGACCACGCCCGGCAATAAGTCAATAACCGGGACAACTGGCCCTTTAAATTTAAACACGTCGCATCATGCTCACAGACGGCCTGGACGGAACAGAAGCGCGTTCACCGAGCCTGTGGCCAGGTAAGCGAGCCGGTGGAGGGACTAGGAGTCACGCGATGAACCGCGGATGCCCTCCAGCCGCGGGCCCTGGCAGGCATGGAAACGGCCGTAAGGGGCAGCGCTCCAGCGGCCGCCATGACAGTATTCCCCCCCCCCCTTAGGTCCTCCCCGCTCTTTTTTATTGAAACCTAGCCGCATTAATCTGGTGACAGATTGCCTTACCCGGCTGCCCACGAACGCTCCTCTGGCCCGAACCCCTTCCATCGATGAGAAAGACCGCTCCCCTCACTGTCTTCTGCGACAGCACCGTCCTGACCTCCAAAGATGTTATCCGATTTTTTTTCGGCCACAGGAGAAGGGCAGACAGTCCACGGGAGAAGCGATTCAGCAACCACAGGCTTGAGGGCCGAGACATTGAATGGTGGTTCGGGACACGCAAAGTGGGAGGCAAGCGGAGCTTGTAGGAAACCGTGTTAAGCTAACGCAGTACCACAAAAGGGCCCAAATATTTTTAGGGCCCAACTTGTAGCGGAACCTTAAAACGAATGTATCTGGACGATAGCCCCCCAAACCCTATCACACAGGCTATAATACAGGGAGGTTCCTCCGTACCTATCGGCCCTGAACTTAGTACGAGTGGAAGCCTGAAGCAGGGCCTGACGATGACCTGCCAGAGTGACTCGATGTCTCTTACTTTGGGCATCCACGGCAGGAACGTGAACCGCGAAACGGCTAGGGGGAGAGGCGGCGGGGATGTAACCCAAACACAATAAAAAAGGGGGCGGCTTTAGCAGAATACGAGTCTAGGGTATTGTATGAGTAATTCCGCCCAGGGGAAAGGTCAGACCAGTTATCCTGGCCGGGCAAGGACACAAAATTGTCGCAGATAAGTGCCTAAGCTTTGGTTGACCCTCTCCACCTGCCCTGTCCTGAGGTGGTACGCTAGATAAAAGTTCCAGCTGGACCTCGTAACTAGTACACAGAGCCCGCCAGAATTTAGATACAAACTGACCCCCTATCAGAGGTTAATGTGCGAGGGATCCCATGTAACCGAAAGATATGTGGAAGAAGACTGGCTAGCTGGGTGACGAGGTGGTAACTCCGGGCAGGGGCACCGAATGAGCCATTTTGAAAACCTTTCCAACCACCACCCAAATGCCGTGTTCCGGATGAGGCCGGCAGGTCAGTACAAAGTCCAAGCAATATGGGTCCACGGCATCTCCGGCACAGAGAGAGGCAGCAGTAGACCGAGGGTCTGAGACAATTGGACCTTGTTACGGCACAAGAGGCACAGGCAGAGACTAAGTCCCGTACGTCTTGCATGCGAGTGGGCCACCAGTATTATCTGGAAATGATTTTGTGCGGACTTGTGAATCCCCAGAATGGCCCCGCATTTTGAGAAGAATGTCCCCATATAAGGTATTCTGACCCGCAAAGCAGACGGACGGAGGTCTTCCCCGAGGTACCTGTTTGAAGATTCACAGGAGCACAGCAATAAGCCATTCCGGAGGAATAATGTGCTTTAGGGGTGCTCCAGGCCCTCACCGTATCAGAGGACTGGAGAGAGCGACAGACCTGCGTTTTTTTCAGCGATCGGCAAGTGTAAGATGAAATTGAAACAAGTCGAATGAAAAGCGACCACCTGGCTTGCTGCGGATTCAAACGCTGGGCAAATTGAGCAGATAGAGAAGTTCTTGTGATCGTGTTATATCTCGGTATGGGGTGGAGAGAGCCCCTTCCAGCAGGTGACGGCCATTCTCCTAGTGGCCAAATTTTATAGCAGAAGTTCTCCGTCACCATGGTGTAGTTGCACTCGGCTGAGGTGAAGGACTTGGAGAAGAACCCACAAGTTCCCGCACTTTCCCGATGGAGGTCTTCTGAAGAAGAACGGCGCCGGCAACAACTGAGGAGGTGATCGACTTCTAAGATAAACGGGTGCTGGGGTCCGGACGAGAGAGGACAAGAGCGGAAGCGAATGCGGCTTTCAGACTTTGAAAAACGCCTCTTGAGCCTCGGGAGGCCAGGATTTGGGTCGCACCCTTCTTGGTGAGGGCAACCAAGGGAGCCACCAGAGATGAGAACTGAGGAATAAATTGCCTATAATAATAGTTGGCAAAGCCATACGAAGCCGCTGAATGGCCCGAAGGCCCACTGACGAGGCCATTGGCAGGACTGCTGATAAGCTTTGGCGGGTTCCAATCTTAAGCCCCTTGATCTGACACTGATGTACCCTAAAAGGTCAGTGAGGTGCGTTTGAACATACACTTTCCAAGCTTGGCAATAAAGTTGTTGACTCCGAGACATCTGAGCCACCTGGCGGACCGGTTGTGATGGTGGGTGCTCCTGGTCTGAGAATATATGAGAATATCGTCAGATAAACAAAAACACAAGACGTATAGAAGGTCCCGTAAGATCTCATTCACAAAGTTTTGGAAAACTGCGGAGCATTACAGAGACAAATGGCATGTAACAAGATACTCGAAATAGCCATCACGGGTGTTAAAGGATGTTTTTCCACTCGTCACCCTTCGAATGCGAATCAGTTTGTAGGCTCCCCGGAGATCCAATATCGAAAAGATTTTTGCGCCACGTAGGCGTTCCATAAGCTCGGAGATCAAAGTCACAGGTGGGTACCGATTCTTGACAGTTATTTTGTTCAGGCCACAGTAAACGACTACAGGGATGGAGTGTCCCTCTTTCTTCTCTGACGAAGAAGAATCCGCTCCCGCAGGTGAAGATGACTTGCGTATTAAGCTTTGCCTAGGTTCTCTTGATTTAGTCGGTCATTGTGCCCTTTGTTCTCCGGTACGAGAAGCGGTAAACATCTGCCTCTAGGAGGAGTATTACCGGCTGCAGACTCAATAGGGCAATCGAAAGGCCGATGCGAGGCAGAGATCGGCCTGTTTTCAGAGAAAACATCAGCATAGTCCTGGAAGAGTGAGCAGGGTAGAACCTGGCAGAGGCTTCGTAGTTTAGTAAAACGGCAATCTGAAGGACTGGTCGGACTGCCCGAAGACATCGTGAGTGACAGTCTGGGCCCAAACGAAGAAGTCTCGCCTGAGTACCCAATTCAGGGTTGGAGCATGCTCTTGCAACCAGGGGAGAACCCAGGAGATCTCAGAAGAGGATCGAGGCCAGAACGAAAAACTTCATATATACCTGATGTTAACGCCCCAATCTGCAAGATTAGTGTCGGCAGTGCCGAACACCGAATGCATCCTTGAGGCACTCGCCCACTGAACGGAGGACACGAAATAAGGGTTTCTGCATGGAGGTCACTGGAAGCGTTACTCTTACTGAACACCAGTGGCATGGCTAATGAAGTTACCGGCGGAACGCCCGAATCCAGGAAGGCGGTGGTCTGAAGGTGCCTGTCCGGTTAGGTTCCGCAAAGACCGAAATGGTCATACGGGAAGAGTGCCCGCACAGACACCATGGTTGCACTCTCCCCTAACGCGCCCATAATGTTCCGGGAGTTTCCCGGGCGCACCGACAGTCTCCAAGTGAAGGACCGGAACCGTCCACATAGAAGCACAACAGCCTGAGACTTTCGCTGCGACGTTCCTCCTGGTGCAAGATGTGCCCTTTCCACCTGCAAGGGTTCGTCCTCCAAGAACCTATGGCGGAGGAAGTGGAGGGCGTTGGAAGACAGAGCTAAGCGAGTAGCCGGCGTGGTCGGGAGGACTCGCGTTGAGGCGAGCTCTGTTGTCCTTTCGGCAAAACGGATATCGATCCAGTGGCCAACTGAATCAGTTACGTACCAGTGAGGTAGCAGGTCTCGCCCGCAACTCGTCCTTAATACTCCCGAGATGGCCTTGCAGAAAGTAGCCCACCAGAGCCTTATTGTTTCCAGTC
Organism: Phyllomedusa bahiana; assembly: GCA_025379985.1. Lineage (NCBI taxonomy): Eukaryota > Metazoa > Chordata > Amphibia > Anura > Hylidae > Phyllomedusa > Phyllomedusa bahiana. The sequence goes on along the minus strand of JAODAL010024442.1, from coordinate 37,626 downwards.
TAACTCCGAGCTAGGTGCGGAACTGCACAGAGTATGTCCCACAGTGAGTCGCCCTAACGAGTCGTAGCCAGTGCTGCGGCAGGCTGAGGAGGTACGACAGGTTCCTCAAAGACAAGTTCGGAACACCCTGGAGGAAGGCTTGCAGGTTAGCCGTTAGGGCGGATCTCCTACGGTCCCACAGCGGAGTGCCCAGGCAGACTTCGCCAGTTAGGAGGCCTAATAATGAAGGCGACTTTAAGCCCGCTCAGAAGGAAAATTGATGTCCCAGCATCTTCGGCTCGATGTGTATAGAACACTGACTGATGAACCTCTTGCACATCTTGGGGTCTCCATCATAGCGAGCGTGGTAGCGGCAGATGCAGAGAAGGTCCCCGGTTCAGAGCAAGGAGGATCTGAGGCTGCATGTAGCAACAGTGCTGGTGAGACACAGCGGTCGCGAGGAGGAGGCAGGCGGGCCGCAAGGTTTCGCATCATGGCCGCGAGCTGGTCGATGCTCTGACTCTGCTGGGCGAGACGGCCGTCATAACGTCCCACGGAGTTCGGCATAGGTACCCTGGCGGAAGATCCATGGCCAGATTGTACTGTGACGGTACGGTGGAACCCTGGGACACCGCAAGCGGTGATAGTTAAGCCACGCCAGGAACGGAATTCTAAGTAGCCCCCCGTTTTCACCAGAGCCCCGCCGCAAAGCGGGAATGGGACTTGCTGCGTCGTCGAGGCTACCCCAGTCCGTTACACCCTGACGTGAACTTGCTTGCGGTTGGCGGCCGGGTACAGCGTGGTACAAATCGTAATCCAAATCGCGTAATCGGGACCAGGCAAAGTCAGGGCAAGGCAGCAAAGGTTCGTGGTCAGAGGCCGGCAACGGTCAGGCAGCAGGCGGCAAACAGCAAGGTCCCAGGAAACGTAGCGAATGGACTGGTAATCGAACGGATAAGCCAATACGGACTCAAGGACACGCCCCAAACTCATCTACTACTAACACGACCAACAATCTGGCAACAGGTGCCCGGGGGCGGAAAACATTATGATAGGACCAGCGCCCGGCAATAAGCCCAATTACCGGACACTGGCCTTTAAAAATAAACCAGCGATCGCGCGCGCGCGCTAGGGGGTGTGCATGCGCACGACGGCCGGGACGAACAGAAGCGCCGTTCACCGGAGCGGGGGCCAGGTAAGCGAGCCGGCGAGGGAACCGAGGGTAGCCGCGGATGGACCGCGATGATGCCCGCGCCGAGGCCAGGCAGGCAGGAAACGGCCGCATAGGATACGAACAGTGGTTAAATACAGGAAAAGCGCCAGAGCAGCTGTCGGCAAAGTCCGTGAGGGGAAGAGCGATCTAAAGGGCGGGCAGGGTAGACGATGAGGGTAGGCAAAGAGCAGCGCGCCCGGCACGCAGGAGGTTACTGCGGCGGAGACGGGGCCCGTGTGGTGGCGTGCGGGGCAGGGGAAGCCCGGCCCGGGCACCGTGTGGTGGCGTGCGGGGCGAGGAGAAGCCGGCCCGGGGCGCGTGTGGTGGCGTGCGGGGCGAGGGGAAGCCGGCCCGGGGCCCGTGTGGTGGCGTGCGGGGCGAGGGGAAGCCGGCCCGGGGCCCGTGTGGTGGCGTGCGGGCGAGGGGCAAGCCGCCCCGGGCCCGTGTGGTGGCGTGCGGGGCGAGGAGAAGCCGGCCCGGGGCGCGTGTGGTGGCGAGGAGTGCAAGACTTAGGAGAAGCCGGTGCGGGCCGCGAGAGGAGAAGTCCGGCGAGGGGTGCGGTTGTGGCGGGCGGCGAGCGGAGAAGCCGGCGAGGGGTGCGGGTTGTGGCGGGCGGGGTGAGGAGAAGCCGGCGAGGGGGGCGGGTTGTGGCGTGCGGGGCGAGGAGAGGCCGGGGAGGGGGGCGGGTGGTGGCGGGAGCGGGTGAGGAGAAGCCGGCGAGGGGGCGGTTGTGTGCGGGCGGGGTGAGAAGCGGCGAGGGTGCGGGTTGTGCGCGGGCGGGTGAGGATAAGCCGGCAGAGGGGGGACGTTTGGGCGGGCGGCGGTGAGGAGAAGCCGTCGATGGGGGAGCTGGTTGTTGGCGGGCGGGTGAGGAGAAGCCGGCGAGGGGGGGCGGGTTCAGTGGAGTCGGTGCGGTGAGGAGAAGCCCGGCGAGGCGGCGGGGTGTGGCGGTGCGTGGTGAGGAGAAGCCGTAGCGAGTGGGGCGGGTTGTGGCGGGCGGAGTGAGGAGAAGCCCGTCGAGGGGGGCGGGTTGTGGCGGGCGGGGGTGAGGAGAAGCCTGCGAGGGTGGCCGGTTTGTGCGGCGTGGGTGAGGGAGAAGCGGCGAGGGGGGCGGGTTGTGGCGGGCCGGAGGTGAGGAGAAGCCGGCGAGGCGTGGGCGGGTCTTGTGGCGGGCGGGGTGAGGAAAGTCGCGAGGGGGAGCGGTTGTGGCGGCGGGGGTGGAGGGAGGAAGCCGTGGAAGGGGGCGGGTCTGCGTGGCGAGGCGGCGGTGAGCGAGAAAGCCGGCGAGGGGGCGGGTTGTGGCGGGCTGGGGAGAGTAGGGGGGGGAGGGGGAGGAGATAAGAGAAGCCGGCGAGGGGTGGCGGGTTTGTGGCGGCGGGAGAGATGAAGCCGGCGAGGGGGCGGGTTTGTGGCGGGCGGGTAAGAAAGCCGGCGAGGTGGCGGGTTGTGGCGGCGGGGTGAGGAGAAGCCGCGAGGGGGGCGGGTTGAGGCGGGCGGGTTTGAGGAGAAGCCGGCCGAGGGGGGCGGGTTGTGCGTGGCGTTGTGAGGAGAAGCCGGCGAGGGGGGCGGGTTTGTGGCTGGGCGGGTGAGAGAAGCCGCGAGGGGGGCTGGTTGTGGCCGGCGGGTGAGGAGAAGCCGGCGAGGGGGGCGGGTTGTGGCGGGCCGGGTGAGAGATTAGCCGGCGAGGGGGCGGGTTTGTGGCGGCGGTGGTGGGGGGGGGGGGGAAAGCCGGCGAGGGGTGGCGGGTTGAGGCGGCGGGGTGAGGAGAAGCCGGCGAGGGGGGCTGGGTTGTGGGGGCGGGGTTGAGGAGAAGCCGGCGATGGGGGCGGGTTGTGGCGGCGGTGAGGAGAAGCCGGGCGAGGGGGGCGGTTGTGCGGGCGGGGTAGGAGAAGCCGCGAGGGGGGCGGGTTTGTGGCGGGCGGGGTGAGGAAAGCCGGCGAGGGGTGGCGTGTTTGTGGCGGGCGGGGGTGAGGAGGTAGCCCGCGAGGCGTGCGGTTGTGGCGGCGGGGTGAGGAGAAAAGCCGGCGAGGGGGGCGTGTTGGGGCGGGGCGAGGGGAAGCCGGAGCGGTGCTTGGGTGGCGTGCGGTGCTGAGGAGAAGCCGGCGAGGGGCGGGTGTGTGGCGTGCGGGCTAGGAAGAAGCCGCGAGGGGGGCGGGTTTTGGCGTGCGGGGCGAGGAGAAGCCGGCGAGGGGGGCGGGTTGTGGCGGGCGGGGCGAGGAGAAGCCGGCGAGGGGGGCGGGTTGTGGCGGGCGGGGCGAGGAGAAGCCGGCGAGGGGGGCGGGTGGTGGCGGGCGCGGCGAGGAGAACCCGGCGAGGGGGGGGCGGGTTTTGGCGGCTTTCTAGAGAAGCCGGCGAGGGGGGCGGGTGGTGGCGGGCGGGGCGAGGAGAAGCCGGCGAGGGGGGGCGGTTGTGGCGGGCGGGGCGAGGAGAAGCCGGCGAGGGGGGCGGGTTGTGGCGGGCGGGGCGAGGAGAACCCGGCGGGGGGCGGGGTTGTGGCGGGCGGGCGAGGAGAAAGCCGTCGAGGGGGCGGGTTTGTGTGCGGGCGGGGCGAGGAGAAGCCGGCAGGTGCGGTTGTGGCGGTGCGGGTGCGAGGAGAAGCCGCGAGTGTGGGCGGGTTGTGGCGGGCGGTTGAGGAGAAGCCGGCGTAGGGGAGTGCGGGTTGTGGCGGGCGGGGTGAGGAGGAAGCCGCGAGGGGGGCGGTGTTGGTGGCGGCGGGGTGAGTGAGAAGCCGGCGAGGGGGCGGGTTGTGGCGGCGGGCTAGGAGAAGCGGGGGGCCCGGAAGGGGGGGGGTGGCGGGTTGTGGCGGCGGGTTGAGGAGAAGCCGGCGTGGGGGGCGGGTTGTGGCGGGCGGGGTGAGGAGAAGCCGGCGAGGGGGGCGGGTTGTGGCGGGCGGGGTGAGGAGAAGCCGGCGAGGGGGGCGGGTTGTGGCGGGCGGGGTGAGGAGAAGCCGGCGAGGGGGGCGGGTTGTGGCGGGCGGGGCGAGGAGAAGCCGGCGAGGGGGGGCGGGTTGTGGCGGGCGGGGTGAGGAGAAGCCGGCGAGGGGGGCGGGTTGTGGCGGGCCGAGGGGAAGCCGGCGACGGGCGCGTGTGGTGGCGTGAGGGACGAGGGGAAGCCGGCGACGGGCGCGTGTGGTTGCGTGCGGGACGAGGGGAAGCCGGCGACGGGCGCGTGTGGTGGCGTGCGGGACGAGGGGACGCCGGCGACGGGGGCGTGTTGTGGCGGGCGGTGGCGAGGAGAGAGTGGGTTATAATGAAAAGGGGGTGAGGGGGGGGGGGGGGACGAGGATGATGATATGAACATGTATATACATCATGGGGGGTGGGGGGATACAAGGGAGGGTCGGGGGACAGGGGGGCAGAATGGGGGGGGCCTGAGGGTGTGTGTGGGGCGGGACACAGTATGTATATGGGGTGGTCGAAGAAGGGGGGGAGTCAGAGAGAGAACAGGGGGTATAGTATATAGGGGGGTGTGTGTAGGGGTATGGTGGGGATTGAGGGGGGGGGGGGAGGTGACACACTGGGGTGATGGCAGAGAGTGGGTATGGGGGGGGGGGCTACAATATGATGGGGGGCTGACAGGGCAGGCGGCGCCCGGCCGGCCGGCCATGACAAACTACCTTTTTACTATTGGTGTCTTTTACAGTTTACCATACCACAAAAGCAGCACATATCCCATCAATTAGACCATCACATAATATTCGCAGGTAGAAATGACTATTTCAAAACAAGATTTTTCTGAATATGTACATTAACATATCGCTTGTCTTTTTTAATGCAACATGACGTTAAAAAGCAGCAAAAATGCCTTATTGACACTCCAATAAAATTTATGCAACGAGAAATGCAGATGGTTTACAGGGGAGGTCAAGATGATGCAGCAACGCTTTTTTTTTCACAGGTTGGGCCGCAGCAGTGTGCAAATGTCGGAAGTGTACGCTAAGACCTCGCAGCCTTCCTCAGAGACTGTCCAGACCGACGTAGCATCTTGAAAATGGTATCCCTTAACAAGAGCTGCGTTGCCCCTCCAATTACATCATCCTTATGCTTAAGAGCACAATGAAATATTTTGTGCAAAGGATATTGTCACATTATGCCATAAACTCATCGGGAATGGGCTTAAGAAGCTCAGGTTCCTTTCCACAAGTGCAGACGAAGTGAGCTTCACTTGGAAGCCCTGGTTGACGCTCCAGTTTCACCCAGGTGCCCTTCTCCTTGGCTTCCTTTCTCTTCCTCACGTTTTCCTTAACATACTGGGGAAAACTCTCTCTGCTCTTAGAGTGGTGAATGTTCTCCACACGGACATTGATTCTTTTGGCAAGGGTTATACCTTTGATCTGCTTGCTCCCAATTATACCCACAGCATGCTGTTAAGCATTGTAGATCCTGCCAGTCTTGCCATGATAGCATTTAGGTGGCATACCTTTTTGTATGGTGCCCATACCTTTAATATACACAATATTGACCTTCTTGTAAGCACAATATGTAAAAAAGCAGAACTTTTGTTAAAAAGGGGGCGGGGAAACACTTACTGGATTCCACGCCTTTTTCCCTTTTGTGTTTGTCTTTTTCACCCCTAAAAATGACGATCCACCGAAAGAGGGGAAATTTGCTTCTTCTCCTCCTCTTAGGGCACACAATTGGGCATCAGACAGTCAAAATCACTTCTTCGGCCTCTTGATTTTTTGAAATGCATTCGCCCCCAACCTCTTTTGTGTCAGAAAAGAGCCTTCAGAATACAGATTAATCCAGTTGCCCTGTTTTTTTGGGGTGACACTTGTACCGTCTTTGCTTCATTTTTGACTGAGATGTTGAGACTAGTTTGGGGCCGTCACCGAAAAAAGGGGATTTAAAAACCCATGGATGCAGGGGGGCTTAACCATTGAAAACAATGGGCACAGCTCTTGATGGCATCCCAAAAATAAAAAATTAAAAAGGTAAAGATTTGTTTCACAGTCCTTTTTAAAGAACGTACCCCAAAACATAAATCCCTATTTTTTCCCAAACTGGCAACTGGGGATTGGGTCTTACAGTACCTTTACCCCAAAACCACAAAAACACCTTATGGACAAAAACAAATAAAATTAGCAAAAGAACTGAGCATTTAAACAAATTTTTTTGAATAGAACCTTGACTATTGCTATTTTTTACAGCAGCATGACCACAAAAGCAGCAAAAACGACCTTTTCGACACTCTCTGTTAAATTAGTATGAATAAAAGAGTTGTTTTTTTAATTATTTTTTGGAACAGGACCTTGACAAATGCTGCTTTATATAGCAACATACCCAAAAACCTTTCCTCACTGCTTAAAATTTTTCAAAAAAATATTTTTGAATAAATTTTTTCAATAAGACCTTTACTTTGGTGTCTTTTCCCAACATCGACCACAAAAAAAAGCAAAATGACCTTTTGGACACCGAATACAATTAGCAAAAGAAATGATTATTTTGAATAAAGTTTTTTCAATAGGGCCATTTTTTTTCTATAGGGAAAGTTATTTTACATTGAAGTAGGCCTTCCAGGTTCACTAACGGTGACCTCGGCAACCAGGGCAAAAAAATCACAGAAATCCACCTTGATTCATTTTTATAAAAACAAACGATCCACAATTTTCAGGGGGAATCAATCATATTTAGTTATCACTCCACGCTGTACTGAAGGCATTTCTGAAATGCGCTGGCTGCTGGGGGAAATAACACTTTTATGGCGTGCAGAGCACTCGGGCATTTACCAATTTTTGGGCAAACAGAATTGATTTACCCGACCATGCCAAAAAAACGGAGCTGCAGAAAATCTGGGCCATGGTCTTAAGGCGGTCCCGGGGTCTGATTTTTCCCGCCTTACAGGGGTTGGGGTGGGGGAAATAAATTTCACAGGACACCCATTAGCTTTTGCCCAATCCCTGCTCTGCTGCGGCTTCTTTCCACTCCACTGCTGTCACTTGCGACGTTGTTTTCCAAACCCTGACATTAGAACTGAAGCAGACCAAAAAAGATTCTCAATTGATCATTAGTTTTATCTCAAATTCCCTTCACGTCAATTTTGGGGGGTGGGAAAGGAAATTTTCTGACTTTCGATTTGTAATTTGACAAGGGGGTGGCCACCCAGAACTCGTTCATTTTTTATTCCTTTTTGCTGAACCATGTTGCAGGGGAAATGAGACCAATCCTCATTGAAGTGCACCCCCAGATTCCCGCCTTGGGGTTTAGGACACTAAACAGATTTCCTCATCTTCCTCCTCCGCATCAAAACTTTGGCAACCTCTACCACCGGGGGGACATCGGTACCGCCGTGTCCACCATGCCTCTTCCTCCTTATCTTTTCCCTCACTTCAGCATCAAAAACCCCCTGGCTAATTCATACGCTGTACTCTGAAGCTGGAGTGCCGCCTCACCAGCCCGGCCCCCCCGAACCACCACCTAACAAACCTAAAATTGGGAAACGTCGGCCTTCAGATCCAAAGGCGATAAGGCTCTGTTCCGCATTTATGTCCGCCCCCCCCCTCCTCCGTCACGTCTGGGACCTGTTTGTTTAAGGTCTAACACTTAATCCAGAAAAAAATATCCCACAAAGGTCAGGGGCGGACAAGAGCATTTCCTTTTTGACCTTTTTGGGTGGCATCTTCAAAACGGGCAAGGGGGGTGAAAAAAGATCTTTCACCCTGCCTCCACTCCTAGGCCCCAACCCCCCCAAAATCTGGCACCATTGTTTTGGCAGGTCATGCTGCACCCCAACTGCAAAATTTCTTTAACGCTGCTCCCACAATCGCTGGGCATGTGGAGGGGGGAAATTTTCCAGCGTTTTTGCCACATCAAAAATGAGATTTTTGGGAAGGGGAGGCCAAGATATGCGGGCAGTCAGGCCAAACCCGGGGTTTTACAAAATTCCTTAAAAGGGGGGAGCTCAGCCCCGACCTTCCTCACAGGCAACCCAAACCCCGGGTTACCCGCTTTTTAAAAATTTTCGCACGACCGGGTTTCAGGACATTGAAAGGCAAGGGTTTTTTTCCACCCTAACAATCTTAAGTCAGAAATTAAAATTTTTTTCCCATTGTCGCACACCACCTTGCCCTGGAAAGGTTGAACCTTTGTGTTCCCGTCTCTGGTTTCTCGGGGCATGGGGGTTGCTACCCGTGGGACCCTTGGGCATCTGAAAACCCCGCACCATCCCACATGGGGAAATTTTTGCGCCGAGCCCTGAGACCCCCCAAATCATCCCAGAGAAATTCCACTTTCCCCCCAAACCCACCCCCAAAGGAGCTGTCCCCAGAGTTTGTAGGCCCCCCTTTTACCTTTGGCTTACAATTCCATTATCTGGGTCAATGGATTTTGCGGGACACAGAGCCCAACGCGCTGAAAAATTTTTTCTGACACGGGCTGGCCAGGGAAAGGACGGTTTTTTGGGGAAAAAAATTGCCTGCTCTAAATTTCGGTTTTGGGGGGCATCCAGGGCCATGACGTGGCGGAACCCATTTGGGGCCCCAACCCATGGAAAGGCAAAAATTTCCAAACCCCAAAGGAGCCTGGAAAATGCCAACATTCAGTTTTTTGGCTTTTTGGGTGAAAAAATTTTCCCTTATGCTCCCCCCACACCTTTTTTACAAAGAAGTCTGGTTTGAAGACGGCTGCTGATGGCTTGCAGGTCAAGCGGGGGGAAGAAGAAGTGGTAGGTTTGTGTCTCTGGTGGTGGTGGGGGGTGATCGGGCGAAAAATTTGTGGGGCACTGGGGTGCATCTTGTTCAACCCCGGGTCCCAGGACAGGGGCACAGGGGGGAACATTGATTTTGAAGGGGCATAGGGGGGGGAGGAAAAAAGGGTTTTAAAATGGGGTTGGAAGCCCAGGACTGGGGGCCCCTTTTTTTTCCAAAGTAATTCCCACTTCAATTCATGATTTAGATCTTGCCTATTCATTTTCCCGGTGGTTAAAAAACACTTTAGATCTTTCCCCTTTCCTTTTGGGAAACGTTTTTGGCAAAATCCGGCAAAAATGATGCCCGGGCCCGGCGTATTAAGGGCTTAAAACCAAAAAAGCCCATGCTTACAGGCCCTGGACCTCTTCAAGGGTGTAACCTAGTGCATGTTTCTGCTGAAAACAACTGACCTGGCTGGCGGTTTAATTCGCGACTTAGCGACTGCCCCTTTCCTTTTTTCTGAGGCTGGACCTGCATTGAATACCCTATCATCTTCCTCCCATCCACATGGGGCGCTCGCAAGCAAATCTGCTGAAAAACCACTTTGGGATCCGCAATGCTTTTATAAACATCCTCATCATCACAGGTGACTTCCTGTCCTGACAAAACTCATCCCGAACGCGGGGTAGAAGCCACAGGGCCCCCCAAAAGGGTTTGGTCTGCTCAGGATTTTTGCCGATGACCCCGCTTTTCCTTTCCTCTGAGGCATCACTGATTGGGGTCAAGCAGACAAAATCATCCTCTTTGGGGCCTTTTCTTTGAAATGCCTTCTAACCCCCAACCCATTGTGTCATCAAAGAGCCCTTTTAGGCATGGATTATCCCCAGTGGTCGTACATGGGGTTTACAGGGGGGTGCTTTTTGCTTAAGGTTGGACTGAGATGATGATACATATTTTGCTTGAAAAGAAGATGAGGAGGTAAAAAACCCCGATGCTGGTTGCATTTTTAAAAAAAACAATTGCATCTCTCTTTACTGGAAATTCACAGGTACGACCAAAGCATGACAGTTGATGGCCCCGCAACTGACGATGTGCTCGCTTTCGTGTTTCCAGACACGGAAAACACCTTGTCTCGTATCTCAGCTCCACGCCTACCCCCCTCCTTCTTCTTTCCCCTCTACTTACTCCATGTTTAGAAACATGATAAAAAATTAAAAAAGGGCTAAATTTCTTTACAGTCCTTTTTTGAAGAACGTAGCAAAGACAGCAAAACACAAATGTTCTTAAATCCCCCATAATTTTCAAATGGAATGGGTTTTAAAAAAAATTGTTTCTATCGAATATCGGGAAATTGGTCTTATGGGGGGAAAATGTAACAATTAAACAACAGTGTTTTTGCTTCAGGCCTTGTAAAATTTTTCAACACCAATAGGACTGCAATAGACTTTTTTTTACTGAATCTCTCTTAAATGTAGTCTTTTCCCACAACTGACAACCAGGAGTACAAATATAATAATTTTGTACAGATTATCAAATAAATGTGGTCCTTCTGACCAACCAGTGGTTTGAAAAAAAATGATTTCTACGAATCCTCTGAAATGTGGTCTTAATCCCACAACTGACAACCTAGGAGATACAAATAGAATACTTTTTTATGGGGATTACAAAAGAAATGTGTCCCTTTCTGACAACCATGGTAGAAATAGAAACGTTTTCCTACGAACCCTCTGAAATGTGTCGTATCCCACAACTGACAACTCAGAGTACAAATAGAATAATTTTCTCCGAATTACAAAGAAAATGTGCTCCTTTTCTGACAACTGACAACAAGAGTAGAAATAGAACATGTTTTCTATGGAATATCATGAAATTAGTTTTGTGGAACACCTCTGGACACAATCAACCAGTGTCCATCCTTCAGTCCTTGTCCATTTTAAACTGACCAAGTAAGACCTAGCCAATTGACTTTTTTTCTAACGGAATAGCCAAGCATTGTTGGTCTTATGCGACAAGAATAAAGTATTATAAATTGGATATTTTTCTATGTAATATATTGGAATTTGGTTTTTTTGATAGAACGGGGTCTTTTACACAAAATGTCCCCCCCCAAAAAAAAAAACAAACTGCTGAATGTGAATAAAGGGAAAGGAATTAAAGGGGATTTGCCGAGAGAAAGTTTTCTTAACCAATTCTTGATCCTTCTCGTTAGCCCAGGCAGAATAGCAAACAATCACGCTAGTCCATAAGCTGCAGGGTATAAGGGAGAGGAGAGAGGTGGGAGTGAGGAATCCAATGAATGTCTCAAAACTTAAGTGAACTAATAAACATTAACTGAGTTGATTCAATACAGCAAGACAGCCACAACGGCAACTGATCAGGAGAAACCATATTCTGCTAATAAGCTAAATGTAATTTAAACATATCACGAGCTTAAAGAGACAGGACACACACAGACACACACAGCAGAGCACAGACTGCATAGGATCCGTGACAATGTTCCCGCAAATAATCAAACTAAACTTGTAATTCCTGTATACACAAGAGATCACCTATTCTAAACAGCAGAATTGAAACTGCTTCAATGTTCTCTGTATCAGATAAACAGGGATCTAATAAACTACAGGCTAGTTATCAGTATACAAAAGAAAACATATTGCTACCCGTGCCTGTAAAAGACCATTCATTTTGCCTGACAACAGATAAAAGTATTCAACAGCAAGCACGCCTTTCAGCACCTGGACCTGACTAGGGGAAGCTTAGAGGCTATCCAATGGGATTGAAAAATGCTGTAGTCTCTCAGATTTTCACTTTATTTATCACATATTTTTAGAAAAGTTAATTAAAATTCCCATATTTGGAGGTTCCCACTTCAACATTACATGGGGGAAAAACCCCCTTTAAATTTTTCTCTGCCAGAAGCGTTATCAAAGCTATTCTGTTTAGGGTTGTTTTCCCCCAAAGTGTTTGTACACTCCTGCCAAATTTTACACGCAGCACAGACTTGGGCCAGGGAATGACATTTTCCAAATAAAACTCTTGAACAGGACTCTTATGAGAGATAATGTAGCTGGTCTATGTAAAGTTCCCCCCACAACCAAGTCCCCCCCCCCTTTCTAAAACTGCTCCCCAGAAGTTAGGGCAATGCAGAAATAAAAATGCTGCCCTCTGTTCTGTTTTCCACAGTTTCTGGAAGCTAATGGCCGGGCTTTTTCCATTTTAAAACAGGTCTGTGATTTTAGCAGCGTGAGACCCCTACCCCCCCCATGGAGTTTTGCCCCCTCTGTCTCTCCCGGATTGGCTGGCCTAAAAAAAGAAACTGCGAAAATGGCGCAATCTGAATCCGCGATCACAATTGTTACAAGCGATTTTAAGAGAAAAAATCTGATCGAATCGATGCAGGGAAAAAGGAAAAACCTTTTAAAATTTCAATTTTTCAATAAACGCTCATCACTAATTGTACCCTATTACTTGGTTTTAAACTGAGTTTTTCAGCACAAAAAATTACCCAGTCATGTTGGGGGCCTGGGAGCGTGATGGGCCAGCGCCGCAGGGACACTTCATCTTTAAAATGATCCTCATGAGCGCAAAAGCGAATGCCCAGTGAGCCAACAGCTCCCGGTGCTGCCCTACCCGGGGGCTGTCGGCGTTTTTTCTCCTGTATCGGGTTTGGGGCGCATAAGGAGAAGATACCCCCTGCGGAGAAGAGAGGAGCACTACCCGCTCCGCATGGCTCCATGCAGCCGAAGACTTTCGGCTGCCGGGTTTCCAGCACAACATAGGTCATCACCTGGTGGCGGCCTGATGACACACCCTGCCTGTGTCGAAGAAGGACAAGACCCGGAGTAGAGCAGCAAGTAATCGGGTAAGTACTTGCTTTTTATTTTTAAAACTGCCTATGGGGCATATACCGCCTATAGCCTCCCTTTTATCTGCCTGGGGGGCCATATAACTCCTATTTCCTGCCTAGGGGGGCCAAAACCCATTCCTGCCTTTTAAAAAACCTGCCTATGGGCCATAAAAACCTTTTCCTTTAGGGGGCCCAAATATTTAACCTGGGCCTAGTTTAAAACCTGCCCTTATGGGGGACTATAACTCCCTATTCCTCCCTAGGGGGCCATATACCTCCCTAGGGGCCTACCCGCCTATGGGGCATACCCTGCCTTTACCTGCCTTTGTGCCATACCCTCCTATTACCTCCCTATGGGCCCATATCCCTGCCTAAAACCTCCCAGGGGGCCATATACCGCCTATGGGCCATATACGCCTATCACCGCCTTAACCCCTAGGCGAAAATATATTTGCCTAAATCTCCCAAAGGGGGGAAAAAATGCCTATACATGTAGGGGGGACATTAAACCCCAATAACCTGCCTAGGGGGGACTTTAAACTGCCAAAAAACCTCCCTAGGGGGATTTTTAAACTGCCCTATACCTGCTATTTAATTTTATTGGTACCTTTATTATTTTTGAAATTTACCAGTACCGCTGCTTTTTCCCCCCTACTTATACTCGAGATAATAGGTTTTTCCCAATTTTTTTTTGGGCCCAAAAGAGTGCCTCAGTTTATTTTCGGTCGGTTATATCCGAGTATATACGGAAACCCAAACTAATGAAACTATTTTCTTACTGCCCCCGTGCACACCACCAGGGGGGCTGCTGGCCCTGATGTGCCCCTTCTACTATTTAAAAAAAAATCTTCTTTAAAAATGTTTATAAAATTTTATATTTTTTTTGGTGTTTTGAATTTATTTTTGTATTTATGTAACTTTCATGTGATTGTATGTTTTTTTTGGCAGCCAGTGGCATTGCTAGGGTACTAGAACATCTGGGGTGCGGGTTCACACAGCATTTTTTATGCCACATCATGAACTGCAGCATTTATTTTTACAGGGAAAAAAAGTATGTTCCTGTAACTAATTTTACGCATATTCCACTTAAATCCTCCAAAGTAAGCTGTCTATAAATTTGCCATATAACATATAAGTGCTTACATTGTAGTCACATTTCCTCTGATGGGAGTTGTTCACTTTCATTTTTGTTTCCCTCCGGCCCAGACCACCAATGAGGGCTTCTCCCCGCCACCTTTCATCTGCGCGGGAAATTTTTCCCAAAAAATTTTTTGAATCCTCACTTTTCAGAACCTAATACCATCTACCTATTGGGAGGTTTAAATACCTCCCACCTAATGGGGGCCTATATAGGAAAGCATTGTGGCATCCCAAACCGGATGCTTGCTGTGGGGAATCGGGAGTCACCCCTTGTTCTTATATAGAGATATTGAGTAGGTCACTCCTATGGGCCTCTTTGTTTTTTCATTAAAATATTTTTTTCATTTTAATATTGCAGTTGTGATAAATTTGTCATATCCTTAGACAGCCAAGTTTTTCATTATCTATGTGTAGGATTAGTACATCTGCCCCAAAACCTCTTTATTATTATTTTACCCCTTATAAAAAATATGATACTAAATGAAGAAAATAGTAATAATAAGAATGTAAAATTTTGTTGAGAAATAGTGATCATTAGTAATATGTTTTGAGTGTTGGGATTTTTAAAGGTTTAAAGGGGATGGTGAAAGAAATTGGGGGGGGTTTTTTTACCGGCCCCTTTTATTTGGACAACTTAAGGGTTGGACCCCCCTTTTTCCTTCAAACCCTCAATTTTTTCGTGGGATAGATTTCCCCAAGGGGTTTTTCAACGTGCAATTGGTACCCAAAGGGGGGCCAAAGAGTCAAGAAAATATTCCCCACACCCGAACCCCACCACCGCCTGAACCCTTTTATACAAGCAGGATGGATCCATGCTTCTGTTGTTTACGCCAAATTTACCCACCATCCGAAAGTCCCCAGCGAAAACGGACCCTCGACCAGGCAATTTTTTTAATCCTACTGTCCAATTTGATGAGCTGGGCATATTGGGAGCCCAGTTTCCGTTTTAGCTGAAAGGAGTGGCACCCGGTGTGGTCTTCTGCTGCTGTAGCCCATCTGCCTCAAAGTTAGCAGTACTGTGCGTTCAGAGATGCTCTTCTGCCTACCTTGGTTGTAAAGGGTGGCTATTTGAGTCACTGTTGCCTTTCTATCAGCTCGAACCAGTCTGCACATTCTCCTTTGACCTCTGGCATCAACAAGGCATTTCCGCCCACAGGACTGCCGCTCACTGGATGTTTTTTCTTTTTCGGACCATTCTCTGTAAACCCTAGAGATGGTTGTGCGTGAAAATCCCAGGAGATCAGCAGTTTCTTAAATACTCAGACCAGCCCTTCTGGCACCAACAACCATGCCACATTCAAAGGCACTCAAATCACCTTTCTTCCCCATACTGATGCTCGGTTTGAACTGCAGGAGAATGTCTTGACCATGTCTACATGCCTAAATGCACTGAGTTGCCGCCATGTGATTGGCTGATTAGAAATTAAGTGTTAACGAGCAGTTGGACAGGTGTACCTAATAAAGTGGCCGGTGAGTGTATATTTCCCATTAATTTCTGTAAAATGTGATCTTACATTCTATCCATGCAGCTTGTTGAGAACAAAAACCTATGGGATTGATAACTGATATGCAGTGGTCCCTCATACAATAATAATTGGTTCTGGGTTGACCATTGTATGTTGAAATCATAACTCTATTGAAAACTGATCATCGATTGGTTCTGAGGCCCCAAAATATGACCCCCAACGTAATGTAAAATAAAGATTAACGAAAAACATGAAGATAACTAAAGCTATGTCAACACAACACTGGTTTAAGGTCAGGTTCTGAATCCAACAATCTGATTGTAACCAGTTCTGTGAAGACAGCTATAGAAACTGTGTTCTGTTATCTACACAGCATATATTTTCTACTGTGGGTTTTCTAAACTGCCGGAAGTCCAGCAGAAGAAAGAACCGGTTCTGTCTTCCGCCGGATTCCCGTAGCCCAAATGTACTGGGCCAGTGGGAAATCTAAAATCCAACCATGGTTTTTAGCGCAAAATCACGTAAAAAAAACACAGTGTTACGAAGTTGAAGTACAGTCAGATTTTTGATGGCATTTTAACTATGCTGTGTAGGCCCAGCCTAATACAAAAAAAAAACATATAACATCAGAAAGAGCTGCTGGAATTCCCTTTCTATGTTAAGGAGAGGAGCTTCTTTGGGACATGTACTTTATTGACAATATACTAATAAAAAGAAAATGGGGCTACCTTCACACGGTGCCCAAAGGAGCCGCTCATTCTTTCAAATGTAAAGAGCAGTACAGAACATGTAGTACCACACTATAGAGAGACACTACTAGACTGCATACATTGCATTACTTCAATGTTACAGATGGTTTACAAGTAAAATTGCCAGGATCACTGTCTGGGATGTTGTATCTTAAAACCACACTGCACATACAATGTCCCAGGAAAGACCATTATATGTTGAACATATTGTATCTTGAGTCCATTGTAACTTAAGGGACCATTGTACTATAAACCATAATCAGACAAAAAATGTTTATGACATTATGCCAACAAAAGCAATCCATATTTGCAGTTTTCTTTTATAGGAGTGTTATATACAGTAGACATTATGCTTACAAAGTAAATGAAAACACAATCAAAACCAACAGATTGCCACAAATGCTATGGATATCTGCTGAAGAAACAGAAAGCCTTAAGAAGTTGAATATACAACCTAAAAATTAGAAGTGAAAGTGTTTTATATATTTTTATTCTCAATCAAATATTTGAAAAATGTATAACTAGTGAGTCCAATTTCCAGACCAATAGTTCATATGTTCAAAAGGTGTAGATGGCACACCTGCACAACATTTCAAGATAACATGTCCTCTTTGTCAAGCATAACAAATAACTGTTAACATCATCAGTTAACAGCTGTGTGGTCATATTAACGTACCAAAAAGTTAACTATTCAAAATTAGCTCATACCTTAGTATTGCCCTTACTAAAGATGTCCACTGTATCTTAGATTCAAAAGAGTGCATGCATGAAATGCATACTTAGACAGAAACAAAATTACAAAAAATCTTCCCAATAGTTGCCATATGAACACACAGTTCTTTAATCAAGTGTTCACTTATTTCAGCATCCTATAAGAATACACCCCAATGACATTCTTTATTAAGACCTTTAGGGGCTAGTGCATCAAATCTTTAAATCCACTATACTTCACTTCGTAATAATTGTGCGCCGATCCTTTCATGATCACTAGCCATTTTAATTAATGTATTATGCTGGGCTTCAAAGTGCTGTGTGACACTGGTTTCACCCAATTTTTTCTTGCATTAACCTTCATCATATATCCTTTATCCTATATCACCTTACATTTAAAAAGTATAATTTGTGATTTCATTGAGCCAAATTTTAATAGCTCGTGTTCTTGGCCCTATATAAATTTTACTGCAAGGGCATTTCAACATATAAGTAACATAACTAGTGTTACATTTACAAAATATCCCTTAATAGTGATGGAGTAACCTTTCATAGGTTGGCTAATATTTTCTGTTTTAGTGATTCCAGAACGATTTTGACAAGCTAGGTATGGAAAAATACCACGTTTTTAAGTTATAAGAAATTTCTGTTTAGATTGTCTTTTAGTTTGTAAATCAGACTGAACAATAAAATTCCCTATGGCTTTCTCTTTACAATATATAGACTGGGGATTGTTCTGGAATAAAACTCTAAGCTGTGGGTCAATCTGTAAAATATGTTTAATGAGACCAGCTTGTTTATAATATGTTGAAATTACATCTAGTGATGTCTTGTTTTCTCGGACCCATACATCACAGGTGGTCCTGTAGTACTGTCCCTATTTCTCTATCTTTTGTATAGGGCAACCTCATACCACAAATTTATCAATATGATTAGTCATAAGTCTTTGATATTCCTCATTTGTTGAACAAATCCTGTGGACTCTACCAAATTGGCCTTTAGACCCTTAAAGGGGTTTTATCGCTACAAAGATCATGTCTCAGATTATGGGGACAGTAAAAATAAGCTTTTGTAATTGGGTTGCATTACCTCTGTTGCATTTCCTGGCAGGGAAAATGGCAGATGAGGTTTAACACAGATAAATGCAAGGTTAATGCACTGGGGGAAAAAATCTTACATGACTACATGTTAAATGGAAAAAAGGCTGGGTAAAAGTGACATGGGAGAAGGACTTGGGAATCCTGGTGACAGTAAACTTAATTGTAGCAGCCAGTGTCAGACAGCAGTGCCAAGGCAAATAGGATCATGGGGTGCATTAAAAGGGGCATAGAGGCACATGATGAGGACATTATTCTCCCATTATTAAAAAGCACTGGTTAGACCACAATGGAATATTGTGTCAGTTTTGGGCACCAGTGCACAGGAAGACATTGTAGAGCTTGAACAAACACAAAAAGGGGGTGGGAACAAAAAATAATAAAAGGGGCTGGGTTGGACTACAATACCCAGAAAGATTTTGCAAGGTTAGGGTTATTTAGTTTAGAGAAAAGACTGCTTCGGGGGGAAAAAATAAATATGTTTAAATACATCAAAGGTCAATATAGAGATCTCTCCCAAGATTTATTTATACCCAGGGCTGTATCTAGAAAAAGGGGGCATCCTCTACGTCTTGAGGAATGAAAGTTTCTACATAAACATAGAAAGGGATTCTTTACTGTAAGAGCAGTGAGACTGGGGAATTCTCTGCCAGAGGAAATTGTCATGGTGAATTCACTGACAGAGTTCAAAAAGGGTTTGGATGTATTCAGGGCAGTTCCTAGGCTAAATTTCACTCAGGGCGAGGTGAAGAAATTTCACCCCCCCATGTAACATCATGTGCCATAATGAAACACAGTGCATCACCATCAACCAAATCTAAAATATACAGAAAGCTTTACCACAATCTGCTACATATAAAACTACTAGATAATAGTCATACAGTTACCAAATAACACTGCTACACAACCAGAATCCCAAGACCACCAAGACCACATATCACCAGCACACAGTGACCGAATAATACTACCACACCATGACCACATATCACCACACAGTGACCAAATACAGCAACACCGTGACCACATATCACCAGCACATAGTGACTGAATAATACAAACTGACCATTACTGAATACAAACCATTATACTTCAACCAATATTACCAGCATACAGTGGTGGATACCTGCTGAACACAGGCTCTGCAGACCTAGAAATGGTTACAGTAAAGTTATATCTAGTGACTCACAGGAGACGTCTCTGAAGAGTTGTTCTCTTTCTCTTCGTCTTCTTCTCCATCTGTCCCAGACGCCATGAATACTACTCCCGACTCTTCACTGTAAAATTTACAAAACAAATATCTTAAGACTCCTCACTTTATCAGCATTTTCCAACCAATTCCTATCTCTATACAAACTCCCCATCTATAGCATCTCATATGGTAGCCATGTAGTAGCCCTCTATAGCCAGGTAGTAGCCCCCTGTAGCCAGTAGATGCCTCTGTAGCCAGTGTTGCCCCCTTTAGCCAGTTGATGCCCTCTGTTATCAGTTGATTCCCCCTGTAGCCAGTGATGCCCCCTGTATCCAGAGATGCCCCCATTGTAGCTCGTGTGCCCCCATTGTAGCTAGTAGATGCCCCCATTGTAGCCAGTGATGCCCCCATTGTAGCCAGTGATGCCCCCTGTAGCCAGTGATGCCCCACTGTAGCCAGTAGATGCCCCCCTTGTAGCCAGTGATGCCCCCCTTGTAGCCAGTGATGCCCCCTGTAGCCAGTGATGCCCCCCTTGTAGCCAGTGTGCCCCCATTGTAGCCAGTGATGCCCCCTGTAGCCAGTAGATGCCCCCTGTTATCAGTAGATGCCCCTGTAGCCAGTAGATGCCCCCTGTAGCCAGTAGATGCCCCCGTAGCCAGGATGCCCCCATTGTCGCCAGTGATGCCCCCCTGTAGCCAGAGCTGACCCCCACTGTAGCCAGAGATGCCCCCCTGTAGCCAGTGTGCCCCCATTGTAGCCAGTGATGCCCCCCTTGTAGCCAGTGATGCCCCCCTGTAAGCCAGTGATGCCCCCCTGTAGCCAGTGTTCCCCCCTTGTAGCCAGTGTTCCCCCCTTGTAGCCAGTGTTCCCCCCTGTAGCCAGTGTCCCCCTTGTAGCCAGTGTCCCCCTTGTAGCCAGTGTGCCCCCCTTGTAGCCAGTGATGCCCCCTGTAGCCAGTGTGGCCCCCTTGTAGCCAGTGTGCCTTCATTGTAGCCAGTGTGCCCTCATTGTAGCCAGGATGCTCCCATTGTAGCCAGGGTGCACCCTTGTAGCCAGGATGCCCCCATTGTAGCCATGATGCCCCTGTAGCATGTGCCCCATTGTAGCCAGTGTTCCCCCCTTGTAGCCAGTATGCCCCCATTGTAGCCAGGGTGCACCCATTGTAGCCAGGGTGCACCCCTTGTAGCCAGAGATGCCCCCATTGTAGCTCGTGTGCCCCCATTGTAGTCACTGATGCCCCCATTGTAGCCAGTGATGCCCCCATTGTAGCCAGTGATGCCCCCTGTAGCCAGTGATGCCCACTGTAGCCAGTAGATGCCCCCCTTGTAGCCAGAGATGCCCCCCTTGTAGCCAGAGATGCCCCCTGTAGCCAGTGATGCCCTGTAGCCAGTGTTGCCCCCATTGTAGCCAGTGATGCCCCCTGTAGCCAGTAGATGCCCCCTGTTATCAGTAGATGCCCCTGTAGCCAGTAGATGCTCCCCTGTAGCCAGTAGATGCCCCCGTAGCCAGTGATGCCCCCTTCTAGCCAGTGATGCCCCCCTGTAGCCAGAGATGCCCCCCTGTAGCCAGAGATGCCCCCCTGTAGCCAGTGTGCCCCCATTGTAGCCAGTGATGCCCCCCTTGTAGCCAGTGATGCCCCTCCTGTTAGCCAGTGATGCCCCCTGTAGCCAGTGTTCCCCCCTTGTAGCCAGTGTTCCCCCCTTGAGCCAGTGTTCCCCCCTTGAAGCCAGTGTGCCCCCCTTGTAGCCAGTGTGCCCCCCTTGTAGCCAGTGATGCCCCCTGTAGCCAGTGATGCCCCCTTGTAGCCAGTGTGCCCTCATTGTAGCCAGTGTGCCCTCATTGTAGCCAGGATGCCCCCTTGTAGCCAGTGTGCCCCCCTTGTAGCCAGGATGCCCCCATTGTAGCCAGGATGCCCCCCTTGTAGCCAGTGTGCCCCCATTGTAGCCAGTGTGCCCCCATTGTAGCCAGTGTGCCCCCATTGTAGCCAGTGTGCACCCCTTGTAGCCAGGATGCCCCCATTGTAGCCAGTGTGCCCCATTGTAGCCAGTGTGCCCCCATTGTAGCCAGTGTGCCCCCCTTGTAGCCAGGATGCCCCCATTGTAGCCAGTGTGCCCCATTGTAGCCAGTGTGCCCCCATTGTAGCCAGTGTGCCCCCCTTGTAGCCAGTGTGTCCCCCCTTGTAGCCAGTGTGCCCCCCTTGTAGCCAGGATGCCCCCATTGTAGCCAGTGTGCCCCCATTGTAGCCAGTGTGCCCCCTTGTAGCCAGGATGCCCCCATTGTAGCCAGGATGCCCCCATTGTAGCCAGTGTGCCCCCTTGTAGCCAGGATGCCCCCATTGTAGCCAGTGTGCCCCCCTTGTAGCCAGGATGCCCCCATTGTAGCCAGTGTGCCCCCATTGTAGCCAGGATGCCCCCATTGTAGCCAGGGTGCCCCCCTTGTAGCCAGGATGCCCCCATTGTAGCCAGTGTGCCCTCATTGTAGCCAGTGTGCCCCCTTGTAGCCAGTGTGCCCCCATTGTAGCCAGGATGCCCCCTTGTAGCCAGTGTGCCCTCATTGTAGCCAGTGTGCCCCCTTGTAGCCAGGATGCCCCCATTGTAGCCAGTGATGCCCCCATTGTAGCCAGGATGTCCCCCATTGTAGCCAGGATGTCCCCCATTGTAGCCAGTGTGCCCTCATTGTAGCCAGTGTGCCCTCATTGTAGCCAGTGTGCCCCCCTTGTAGCCAGTGTGACCCCCTTGTAGCCAGGATGCCCCCCTTGTAGCCAGTGTGCCCCTCTTGTAGCCAGGATGCCCCCATTGTAGCCAGGATGCCCCCTGTAAGTAATTATAATAAAATAACAAAAGAGTACTCACCTCGGTCCGCGCGTCCCGGTCCGGAGCTGCTCAGCAGTGGGAGCTGCAGAGCGGTGTAAGCAGCGTGACGTCACCACGCTGCTTACGCTGCACGCAGCTCCCAGGGGTCTCATCGGCGGCAGAGCTGCCAGCCGAGGAGACCGAGCGTCACAGGGGGCGCGGTGAAAACTGTGCGCCCCCCTGCGACGCCATACAGGGGGAGGAGTCAGGACGGGAACGATCCGTCCCGCCTCCTCCCTGCAGCTGCTGGCTCTGCGCGACTGTTATACAACAGTCGCGCAGAGTCAGGGGCGCTCCTCCGGGTGGGCAGGGCGGCCGCAGCGCCCCCCTCGGGTGAGCGGAGCCTCGGCACCCCGGGCGACCGCACGCCCTGCCCGCCCCTAGGAACGGCCCTGGATGTATTTCTGGAGCGTAATGATATAACAGGTTATAGTGTCTAGGATTCTGGAGGGGGGTCATTGATCCAGGGATTTTTCCGATTGCCAGATTGGAGTTGGGAAGGAATTTTTCCCTAAAATGAAGACAATTGGCTTCTACCTCATTGGGGTTTTTTGCCTTCCTCTGGATCAACACCTTAGCACAACAGGCTGAACTGGATGGACGTCTCGTCTTTTTTCGGTCTTACAAACTATGAAACTATGAAACTTGGTTTAGCAGATATGAGCTTTTCTGTAAATCTGTGTTCTATTTCTGCTGTTGCTGGTCGGAAACGCCCCCTGGACCTTTCCCGCCCCTAGGCACGCCCCCTGCATTGTGATTGGCTGGCTGACATTTCATTCAGCCTGTTAGGATACGCCCCTAGACAGGAAATGCCGTGGCCACGCCCCCTGCACTGTGATTGGCTGCCGGCACACTCTGTGTTTACTACTCTCTGAGCTGTTAAAATCGATAGTGAAACTAAGGTCTGTTGGCTCTATATACATCTCCCAGCTCTAGGGTGAATGATCTGGGCAATGACTGCCTGTTTAAAGGGCTTTTGCCAAGAGGTTGATTCAACTCCTCACAGGTCCAGTCCTTAAGCTGCTACTTTGAAAAGAGGGCGTACTGTTCCTCAGATCTAATTCAAGCCCCGCCTCCTTATGATGTCATCACGTGCTCGTTCCGAGCTTGAATACCTATCCTTCAGCCTCTGCATCATGAACTCCTCTGCAGTGCATGACATAAGGATTCAAGGCAGTGTTTGTACAAGCTGTTTATGTAGTATAGTGCGTAGCTGATCAGCTCTGCAAGAGAGCGGTTAGGAGTTCAAGCCCCATCAGTAGTTTTTTTTTATTTTCTTTTATAAATTGTACACATATGTAAAGATATGAAAATATATGTGTAGACATCTATAATTTTATATATATACACACACAAAGCTCCCCTATATAGTGTCCCATCCTCACAGTCACACCAAGCACTTCCAACATATGTGATACAATGCATATACTCTGGGGGATGAGACATGATATAGGGGAACTATGTATATGTATATATATCATTATAGATATTGACATATATATTTTATGTCTCTCTACTTATGTGTAGAAATTAGGGGGGGGGGGAATCAGGGAGGGACTAGAACTCCAAACCCCGTCGTTGTAAAAGCAAAGCTCTACCACTACACTACCAGCCCAAGTTAGTTATAGGTTGAGCAGGGTCTTCTCTCAAAGCTGATTGCTTCTCTCCCCGTTGTTTTCACTCACATGTCACTGACAGCAAGCAGAGATCTTTACTTGAAGCTGTCCTTGTAGTTGAGTAAAGATCTCTGCCTGTTGTCAGTACAATTTGGGTGAACACCACTAGAACAGAAGTAAAAGCTGCTGGCTTTCAGTGTAATTTGTGTGTAAACTAAGAGATATAACAGGTGCTTGCTGTCAGTGAACGTTGAGTGATAGAGTTGACATCTTTACTTGGGTGATAGCTACTTTTTTTACACTTTTTTTGAATGACATGCATTTAGGAAAGTGCCTAACTTATGATTTCTAAGCATCCCACGTCATCATTACATGGTGGCAAAACCCCTTCAAGTCACAGATCCCCTCATATAACACAGTATTATAGAGTCTCCTGCCTGTTAACAGGGGGAGAGGAGGAGGGAGAGGGCAGTGTGTATTCCTCCATATAAAACAGTAACACAGACTGCAGCCTGGTAACAGAGGGGAAGGGGTGAGGGCAGTTTACACTCCTCACATGTCTCATCTCTGTGTATAACTGCATATAGCACAAAAGGGAGCTTGTGGAGCCTGAAGGCTGCAGACATAAGCAGCATGCAGGAGGCTACAGAGCTGTTATATCCAGACATCATTCTGCATCCCCTGCTTCATACCAAATGATAATGTCACAGTTCTTCAGTGAGGAGAGACACGCCTTCTGATCTTATGATTTGGAAAACAGGGTGGCTGATAATTTTCAACCTTCTTTCTAATTTGAACATAGATCCCTCAATATACAATATTAATTGGTTCCAGAACGATCATTGTATGTTGAAACCATAACTCTTTGGGAAATTGGTAAGCGGTTCAATCCCCAAATTGTCACCGAACATAATGCATAATGAAGATTAAAGAAAATGTAAGGCGTTGTCTCACTACAAAGATTAACTTTCAACTTGTAGGGAATGGTAAATAATGACTTAAAAAAAAAATACATTAGTCTTTTGAATAAGATATGTGCTCTGAGTGAACACAGGTTTCTCTAGATACCACCCTGCTGTATCTTTCTCTCTCTGTTCTTTGTCTTATCTGAGAGCAGGGAGTGATGTCACCACAGGACAGCTGACAGCTTGAGAGTGTGTTATCTCTAACATGCAAAGGAGATTCATTACTTTTATTGTTTACTATAAAGTGTACCTATCACTACCAGACAAACACACAAAAATGTATAGTAGATGAAATTATAAGACTTTTCTCAAATGCATGTTATTAGCAAATCAGAGAATTTCCCTCAGTATAACAGGAAAACAGGTTTTACTTTCACTTTGTAAGTCACAAATCATTATCTAATAGGATTCCTTCTGTGGGAGATAGCAGCTGTGCATGGGGAGCTGAGGGCATAACTGCTTGTACAGGGTTAATCTAAGTCTCTCACTACATACACTGCAGCAGGAACAGCACACTAAGGACATAGGGCGACATGTATGATCGAGCTTTACGCCTGTTTTTTTGGCGTATACTGCGCCTCCCAGCCGAATCCCGCTGTCGGACGCAGGGATTCAGTGTTAGGCGCAGTGTTCGCCACTTTCAGCTGCGCCCCGCATGAAGGGGTGGGCAATGGGCGTGGGGTAGGCGTTCCGGGGCGGGACGCGTCGCGCTCTAAAACTCCGAGGCATGTACGATGGCGAGTCGGCAAAGCGAGGCGCAGTGCAGCGCTCGGCAGCTCCGACAAGCAGACCTGTTTTTTTTTGGTGTAAATGCTCCGGCAGAGGCGAAGTGAAGCAGGATCGGAACATGCGAGGAAACATACAGAAGATCTCTACAGAAATCTCGGTGCTCCGCTCCTTACAGCAGTAGTATGATTCCTAAAAAATCGCCTTTATAAAGGCTGAAAAACGTTTAAGAAAAGAGCTGAAAGTAAAGAATAAACATAATTAAAAAAAAAATCACTTTCCTAAACTCTAGAACGCGCAATATCAAGAATTATGATTTTGGGAAAATTGCCGGGAAATACAGTAATTCAAATTCTGAAACCTTTTCTCATTGGTCGGCAGAAACCGGCCAATCAGAATAGGAGCGACAGTGAACCATTAAAACCTATGGGAAGGGGATTGACCAATCAGAATCAAAGGCGGGACAGTTCAAAAAACAGTAAAAATGCTGAAAAGAGCTGATTGGTTAAGCTACCGGGGACTTGGCTAGCTCAGCCAATCAGAATAGGAGCGACAGAGACCCATTAAAACCTATGGAGAACTATTGACCAATCAGAATAGGAGCGACAAAGACCCATTCTAGTCTATGGAGAAGTTTAGACCAATCAGAATCCACGGCGGGAAAATTCAAAATACAGTAAAAAGACAGAAAAGTGCTGATTGGCTGAGCTAGCGGGGGCTTGGCTATCCCAGCCAATCAGAGCGCGAACTACTTCTCCTATTATAGTCTATGAAGTATTAATAAAAAAAACATTTTTATTAAGTGTAAAAAATTATCAGATAAAGAGCAGAACCATAATTTACAAATAAATAAGTTAAAAACCCTAACAACGCGTTTGTCGCGAGACGGCGCTACATAGGAATTGCAATAGAGAGAATTGCCGGGAAATACAGTAATTCCAATTGTTTGAGCTATTTCTCATTGGTCGGCAAAAACCCAGCCAATCAGAATAGGAGCGACAATGTCCCATTATAACCTATGGAGGAGAATTGACCAATCAGAATAGGAGCGACAATGTCCCATTATATCCTATGGAGAAAAATTGACCAATTCAAAGGCGGGACAGTTCAAAATACAGTAAAAATGCAGAAACGAGCTGATTGGTTGAGCTAGCGGGGGCTCGTCCAGCTTAGCCAATCAGAGCGCGAGCTACTTTCTCATAGAGTTCTATGGGGAAAAGAAATTCTGAGCGCGCTCTGTGATTGGCTAAGTTAAAAGAGGCGCCGTTATTTGGACCAATAGGAGAGCGAGCGACGCTCCTATGGGTTTTCTAATGCAATCTGAAATCAAACTGTACATGGCCGAAATCAAATTATAACACTACAGAAGTTGTACCGATGTGTATATAAAACGAATGATAATATGGGGGGTAACGAAAAAAAATATTAAATCAATAAACTCATGTTTATTTCTTTATTTTCGTTGCACCCATACTATTGATCCTTGGATCTCCTATTGGTCCAAATAACGGCGCCTCTTTTAACTTAGCCAATCACAGAGCGCGCTCAGAATTTCTTTTCCCCATAGAACTCAATGAGAAAGTAGCTCGCGTTCTGATTGGCTAAGCTGGATGAGCCCCGCCGCTTCAACCAATCAGCTCGTTTCTGCATTTTTTACTGTATTTTGAACTGTCCCGCCTTTGAATATGATTGGTCAATTTTTCTCCATAGGATATAATGGGACATTGTCGTCCTATTCTGATTGGTCCAATTCTCCTCCATAGGTTATAATGGGACATTGTCGCTCCTATTCTGATTGGCTGGTTTATGCCGACCAATGAGAATAGCTTAAACAATTTGAATTACTGTATTTCCGGCAATTCTCTCTATTGCAATTCCCTATGTAGCAACCGGTCTCGGCGACAAACGCGTTGTTGGGTTTTTAACTGCTTTATTTGTAAAGAAGGGTTCTGCTCTTTATCTGATAATGTTTTACATTTAATAAAAATTTTTTTTTTTTTAATACTTCATGCCACACGGCGCTGAGCACCGAGATTGCATTTTCGCCCATCTCTCCATAGACTATAATGGGAGAAGTAAGCGGGCTGCCTTGATTGGCTGGGGTAGCCAAGCCCCGCTAGCTCAGCCAATCACCTCTTTTCAGCATTTTTACTGTATTTTGAACTGTCCCGTCGTGGATTCTGATTGGTCTAAACTTCTCCATAGGCTAAAATGGGTCTCTGTCGCTCCTATTCTGATTGGCTGAGCTAGCCAAGTCCCCGGTAGCTTAACCACTCAACTCTTTTCAGCATTTTTACTGTATTTTGAACTATCCTGCCGTGGATTCTGATTGGTCTAAACTTCCCCATAGGTTTTAATGGTTCACTGTCGCTCCTATTCTGATTGGCCGGTTTATGCCGACCAATCAGAATAGCTTTCTGAATTTGAATTACTGTATTTCCCGGCAATTTCCAATATCCTAATTCTTGAATTAGGATATTGGAAAGTGATTTTTTATTTTTGCATTTTTTATTTTTTAGGTTTCAGCTCTTTTCCTGAGAATGTTGAACGCCTTTATAAAGGTGATTTTTGATTCATACTCCGCACCGACATCTGGAATGATTTCTCGCTGTTCCAGCCTGTCTCGCATCTGAACTGTTTTTCGGTGCAGTCCCGCACGGCGCCTAAGTCCCGCACTGCGCCCATGTCCCCGCACTGTGGCCCACACACTGGCGAGGCGCAGGGAACTTTTCCCCCATGTGGGAGCGCCCGCCTTGGGAAGGCGAATTCTTGGGCCGCAGCCCCCAAAATGCGCCTGGTCCCCCACTGCGCCCCACACTGGCGGGGCGGCGGACTTTTCCCCGCATGAAATGACCGCATACCCCAAAGCCCGAATCTGGGGGAAAAAAAAGCGCGCACTGCGCCTAAGTCCCCACGCCCTAAAAAGGCGAGGCGCGGGGGGATTTTAAACTGAAGTAGAGGCGCCCCGGCCCCACTAAACAGGCAAAATTTTTCCCCCGGAAAAGGGCGGGAAAGGTGCCCCCGGGGGACACGGGGGGATCTACATGTTCCCCATATTGAGGGGGTTTACCCTTGCCAGTTTTTCCCCCCTAGTACACAGGGCATCTATAAAATCTGCGCTTGGTTACACATGTTTTCCATTTTCCCCTTAAGAGGGGACTCTTCCATAGAAGCATTTTAGTTTCAAGAGTTTTAAAAAAAATAGTGATCCATCAAGATGTCAGGTGCCAACTTGGGCTGACTTCAGTATTGTCTTAAATGGGCCAAGCTGGTTTTTAAAAAACTAAATTTTAAATGGATGCTTTTGATTTTCCAAATGAAGTTTTTTATAAGTATTTTGTTTTTTTAGTCTCCTTCATGAGGTTTCCCTGGAGGTGAAAGGTCATCTTTAAGCTCTGATGTCTTCTGCACTATAGATTACATCTCCTCAAGTCATGTTAGTGCAATTAGAAGAGCTCAGAATACAGTGCTGAAATGCTAATCACTGCCATAGAACCACCCACAGCCTAACCAGGAAGACTGAAGAAAGAATGAATCTGAAGCTGCCTGGTTTATAAAAACAACAGGGGTAAAATCCCTTTAAGCAGATAACTAGTACGGAAAAAAGAGGTTACTTATAACTAAAAAACCCCAGCAGGTGTTAAAAAGCTAGAAATCACTTTTAACTTTTTGTTAGGGGCTTCTGATCAAACTCTATACACAATGCACCAGCAAAAAAAAGAAGACTAGGCCCTCATCTGGAGCTGCTCATCCCGGGGACAAAAATAAAACCGTCCTTTTAAAAGTAAACCTCTAAAAGAACCTCTGAAAGGCACTACTAACCAGTAAAAAAGGGTTATCTTTTAAAAAAAACAATTTTCTTTACAAGTTAAAAAAAAAGTTTTTTTGTAACGGGGAAAAAATGTCCAGGCCATTGTATGTTGAAATCATACTTACACATGAAGAGCAACATGCATGAAAAATTTTGGGGTGCATAAATGGCCTCTTTAGATCCCGCCCTTAAACGGGTCATAAAATCAGGGGCATTTAGGGGTTGGGGGACAATTTTTCGGGGATTTTTTTGGCGTGTGGGTGATTTTTAACGGGCTACGCGGGGTATCGGGGTTAAAAACACAAGATATCTGGCCCAGACCCAAATTTTCAGTCGCCCTAATGTCCCAGGAAAGACCATTTTTGTTAAAAATTTTTATATCCGATGACATTGTAAAATTTGGGGGGTAAGAAAAAATCTTGAGCACACTGCTCTTCACTTTTTTTGTAATAGAAATTTAAGCGGGGAGTAAAATTAAAACCCCATTATAAAAAATACAGATTTAATTTTTTTTTATTTCTATCATTCTTTTTGATACTGGTGGATTCTTCGTATAAAATTTGTTTTCCGGGGTTTCTTTGACAAATGGTCAGTTTCCCAAAACTCTCAAAAATTTTTCACCCACCCTTTGATATTTTTTTTCGGAGAAAAACATGTTCATTTTTAACTTTAAACACTTTAGTCTGGAAAAAAAAGGGGGCTCACAATGGTGGAAACAAATGGGGTTAAAATTTTTCAAACATTTTATTTGTGAATACAAGTATGGAAACCTTTTATGTATAAAAAATTTAATACATTAGGGCGACATACTGAAATTTTTGGGAATTAACAAACCCCAAATTGGGGATGCGCTATTTTAACCCCTTTCACGCCCTAGACTTGCATACGTCCAGGTCGTTTGGGGGTTCACGCCCCTGGGGCATTGGCATTTTTTTTTCCCGAGGGGTCGCCAAAAAAACCCCTAAGCAGATTTCGCGATCGGGGCAGGGGGTCACTGTAAATTTTCAGCTGACATCCCCCCTGTTCGGGCCCCGATCCGAGATCGCTCCGTGAGGGGGGGGGGGGTGGGGGGGGGTTTTTTCCCCCTTTTTTATCGCACCATGGATCGCAAAAACAAAAGAACGCAGGGGGGAGTTCGCTTTTCCCCCGCCCTTGTCGGGGGACAGCAGGCACGTTCTGCGGTGCTGTTGCGACAAGCCCGGAGGGGGAAAAATGCCTTTTCCCTGTTGTCTGTGACTTTATGATCCTGCCGTGACTGATCTCTCATCAAAAAAATTCCCCCATGGGAAAATTAAAGAAAAATGGGGAAGAAGTAAAAAAAAAAGTAAAAAAAAAATGAAAAACAAGTAAAAAACACAAACACAAAACTAACATAAAAAAAAACTTTTCACCGCCTTTCCCCTTTACAAACCCAATTGCCCCAAAAAAAAAATCAAATAAATAAAATAAAACCCATTTTGGTATCGCCACGGGTTTTAAGACCTCCCCTAAATTTCCATTTAATTTACCCCCTACGGTGAACACCGTAAAAAAAAAAAAAAAAAAAACAAAAAAAAGATTTTGTTTTATCCCGCCACATAAAAAAAAATAAAAAAAATGATCAAAAAAACCCCATAAACGCCAACATTGTACCCAAATTAAAAAAAAAAACAGTTTATCCCCCAAAAAAAATCCCTTACACACTCTGTTACGGAAAAAAAAAAAAAATTTGGCTTCAGAAGATAGCGATGAAAAAATATTCTTTTTTCACACAAAAACACCCTTTTTTGGGTTTTTTAGGGTGTTTATTTTTAAAATTTTTAGGGACCTAGGGCCTCCCAAACCTGAAATGGCGCCTAAATAAAATTGCATTGAAAATGAGACCCAGTAGTCCAGTAGGTGCCCTCCTATTTTGGGGCTTATGGTTGAGCCAATAATGCACTAGGCCACATATGGGATATTTCTAAAAACAGAAGACCTGAGGGAATTGATATTACATTGCATTAACCTAGTCACATTTACCGTATTCCAGTGAATAATGGATAAATATTGAAAATCTGCAAAAATAGTAAAATTTTGGAAATTTCACCTCCATTTTGTTTTAAATTTTTTCCCTGTGAAATACCTAAAGGTTAACAAACTTCCTAAACACTGTTGTAAATTCTTTAAGGGGTCTAGTTTCTTAGAAGGCATCATTTTTTTGGGGGTATCTAACATACAGGCCCCCTCAAAGCCACGTCCAAACTGGAATGGTCGCTAAAAAAATGTAGTTTGCAAATTTTCTTGAAAATGTGAGAAATTACTACTAAATTCTAAGCCCTCTAATGTAATAAAAAGACATTTAAAAAATGATGCCAACCTATAGGGGACATATGGAAAGATGCTAGTTTATAAAACTATTTTGTGGTGAATAATTAATCTGGCTTGCACGCAAAAATTTTTGAACTTTCAAAATCACAGATTTTTCAAATTTTTCATGAAATTTTTGATATTTTTCACAAAAAAGGATTGTATGGATAAAATTTTCTTACTAACTTAAAGCACAATGTGTCACGAGAAAAAAATCTCTGAATCACATGGATAGGTAAAAGTGTCAAAAAGTTATTCTCACATAAAGTGACACATGCCAGATTTCAAAAATAGGGTTGTGTCAGTAAGGCCAAAACTGGCTGGGTCCTTAAGGGGTTAATGGAATAGAATGCTCCTGATTTATGAACCCGCTATACAGCGGGTCATAAATCAGGTGCACTCTAGCGCTAAAGCGACATTTCTTGATCAGGTATACCACTTTGAAAGTGGTATACCTGTTTCAGCTGCAATGCACCTAGAAATGCTGTAGTGAAGCTACGTTTCTAGTATGCCCCGCCTCCCGCATGTATGAACAGGGCTGCGCCTGATATCCGCCTGAAAAGACGGCAGATACCTTGCACAGCCCTGTTCATACATGCAGCCCTATATGTTTGGCAAAAGCCGTGACATTGGGTCTATATTTTGTGTAATGGGCAAAAAAGTTTGATTGCGGATTTCTGATGAGGATATTTAGGCATCCTTGCTAACTACCTTTGAACAAAAATATAAAACCCATTATTCTTAATTGTTTGTGAAGTAAAAGATGAAAACATGAACAACAGGGGAGAGATAACATTTAAGTTATGGGCTTTGATAGTATAGTACACAAGCCATTATACTGTCCCATTTTACTGTGAGGATCTATTATTGCTCTAACCACTGCACATAAAATACAAGGATTACAATTATCCTCACCAAATTGAAAAATGAACTGTTTGGATATAAATCAGAAAAATATAGTAAAAAAAGCAAAACAGGCCATGAAATTGATAATATATAAGGTAACATAAGCTGCTATTTTCACAGATGGCTGAGATGTTTTTGAAAGCTAAAAATTTGAAAAGCATTAATAACTGTGAGGGGGATGTCAATATCTAATGGTATATAGACAGACAGACAGATGGAACATAGCTGTTTATTTTGTGCTAAAGTTTTCATGTGAAAAGCCTAAAATATGTGAACGGTGTTATATGATAAACTCTGCTCTGCTGCATCCACAGATATCATTTTTCAGTCTATGCGACACTCTGGCACTCGTCAGTGATGAATTTCAGACAGATCAAGATAAGGAAAAAACGTAAATTCAAACAATCTTTTTTTAAACAAGTCATGCCTGCACCTGAAATGCTAGCATTGTAATGTAAAAGTGTATGTGCAAAATTCAAGGGAAAAACAATGCGACAAAACATCTGCCAAACATTCACATATGCATATTCCTTAGGAGTATATTCATCCAAGGTTGAATTGTCTTTATCACAGTTTTACCATTATTGTTATCCTGCCCCACTTCTGTAGCTTTAAAAACTGGATGTAGGATCAGGGTGTAACTGGGTAACAAAAGCAACAGCAGCAACAGAAAAAAAATAATTAATTTAAGTGTGGAGGATGGGGCATCATCCAACTTTCCTGGACGCTAATTAGCCTAGCCAGGGCTTGCTACTCTGCTACACTTGTTGACTCTCCCGACAAGAATCCGGGAGAGTTGGCAAGTATGCACACAGTGTCTGCAAATCCCAAAGATGTGCAAAGCGAATAAAGAAAAGCACAGTCCTGTGAATTCAGATCATATGCTATGGATACCTGGGACATACCTCTACCTGCCTGGGACCTTGGAACAGTCCCTAGAGTATAGGATTGTCCTGCAGGAACTAGCATGATTGGAGATTTGTACCATCCCCATCATGAAGCATGGTGGTGGAACCATCATGCTGTGGGGATGTTTTACTTCAGCAGGCAGTGGGAAGATGAATGGAGCTTAATTCAATTCAACCTTGGAAAATAACATATTATAGCAGGCATCCTTAAACTGCGGCCCTCCAGCTGTTGGGAAACTACAACTCCCATCATTCCCACTCTTATAGATTATATAAATGCATGACGGGAGTTGTAGTTTCCCAACAGCTGGAGGGCCGCAGTTTGAGGATGCCTGTATTAGAGGCTACAAAAGACTTGAGACTACGACATAGGTTCACAATCAAGCAGGACAACAACCTTAAATGTTCAGTCAAAGCTATAATGGAAAGGTTTAAATAAAAGTATGTTCATGTATTAAATGTTTGGACCTAAATCCTACTGCAAATCTGTGATTTGACTTGAAAAATGCTGTTAACAAACATTCACCAACTAATCTGACTGAGCTAGAGCTTGGGCTTTTTTTTTGCAAAAAAGGAATAGGCTGTATACATATACACCAATGTCAGACTGGGGTACCAGATAGTGACTGAATAATACCAACGCGTATCATCACTACATAGTGACCGAATAATACCACTAGAGATGGGCGAATTTCTCAAAAATTCAATTCGCCAAGTAGAGAGAGCCTGTAGGATGATGTAGAACGCAGTGCCATGCTCAAATATGCATAGGGAGCGTGGTTTGGTCTTCATACAATGCTGTTTTAGTATAACATACAGATGACAAGCACCGCTCTTAGAATCGCTTAACTCTTCAATTCCTTGGGCACTTACAGGGGCAAAACTGACCAAATAAGTGAAGCGGAAATGCAGCCTGACAAGGTAACGTCAGCGCTAGCTTGAAAGAACCGAGCTGAGGGCCAAGATCCTACTATAATATCAAAGAGCGCACTCCTTTTACACCGACATCAGATGATTCCACAGATTATGATAGAACCTGTTCTGTTAAACGCTGATACATGTAGAAACTTCCCGAAAGAGTGGAGAGGGTGTCGACAGTAACTTTGCATTGACGTCTGATCATTTTGCCCTTCCTTTCAGCCGCGCCAGTCCGCTTTCAATCGGTCAATAATTCGTCAATATGCTAAAGCCCAAAAAAAAACAGGAGTTGATCCAAAACAGAGATGACCAGTAAATGGGATATTTGCAATGTCTTCTGTGTTCTGTATCCACTCCGCTCTTTAGCTAGGTAATCATGAGACAATCCTGACCTTTTCATTCCTTCTGAAAAGAAGGGGGGAAACCAAACATAGTGGGAACGTCATAGATTTATGGAGGGTGGAAACCATTGGAAACCACGGGGTTTTCCATGAGACAGCAGTCAGTTGGCAGCGCAGAGTGGCCACAGAGTGGCAAATGAAAAATTTTCGGTAGGTGGCAGCAACATCAGACCCACAGAGGGGCACAATGCCAAAAGTGTGGAGATGACGGCTCAACAGCACATGGGGTCAGAGAGTGGACAATGACAAATTCTGGGGTGGCGAAATGGAGGCCCACGAGGGGCAGAATCCACATTTGGGAAGTGACGGCGCAGCATTAGGTCAAGGGGGGCCCACAATACAATTTGGGGTTGGCAGCAAAAAGGGTGGGCCACAGAGTGCAAAATGACGAGTGTGGAGGGGTGGAGCAGCAACAAAATCACACGCAGCTGAGGTCGGAGTGGCACAATCCAGAGTGTGGAGGGTGGGCAGCGCGCAGCTGTACCCATGGGGGGAAAGGGAATGGCACAAGGACGGTGTGGGGTGGGTGGCAACCAATCCTGGCAAAGAGGGTGGGGGCAGAGGGGAGAAAAACGGCAGCAGAGTGGGCATCAGGCGGATGGCGCATCAAAATAGGGGTGAGGCAGGTTTTAAAATCCAGACTCTTTCTCAAAGTTTCGGTGAGGCGTCAGGCTGTTTAAATTGATGAAAAGGCATTGGGTGTGGAAATCCTGGCGTCCACACCGTTTAATCCGACAAAGGCAGTCTCCCCAAAATTTGGGGGGGAAAAGGGTTTCCCCTTGGGGTAACGATCCCCCCGCCGCAGAATATCCCTCTGATGCCACTACTGCCGGCCCAGGACAGCTTCCCCAAAAGCAAACTGGGTAAGCGGGGTCCCACATCCGTTTGGGTCCCCATAGCCCAGCGGATCTTCCCCCGGGGGCAGAGTGCTGTAATAGGCCACCACCGGGTTAAAGGTCTTTTCAAGTCCTTTTGCGTTTCCTAAAGTACTCTCTCAAGGGGGGGGAAAGGGAAGCTGCTCATCAAGGGGACCCCAGATTGGGCTGCTGCTGATGGAGTCTACTGCTCCTACGCCCCCCCCTCCCACAGCAGCCGGGTATGGACGGGCGATGGGGAAACCCCCCCGGTCAGCCCCTACAGAAAGGACGATGGCGCAATAGGAGGGGCCCAAAACTGAAACCGGATTTTTTCTATAGTACCCCAGTTTCTCCTCCCTTCGGCATGGAAAAGGCACCCTTTTTGGAGGGGTAACGGGGGTTTCCAAGGGGAGGAGACCAAAAGTCCCCCCTCTGTGGTGTGACTTTCAGCGTAACTAGAAGGCAAATCAGCATTGCTGGGGCCCATCTTGCAATGCTCTGAGGGACTCCCTGCCTCCATCCCCACTGTAACTCCCATGGTGTTCTGGGTATCTCCCTGGTTCCTACTCCCTTATTCCTCCGGTTTCTCCTGCCCCTCCTTTCCTTTCACCTGAGTAAAAAATCATCATTTCACCAAAACAGCTTGGCCCCAATGTCTTCCTCCCCCTCCCCAGTTCAGCCCCCCGGACTCAGTGGCCGTGAGATGTAGGTGTACGTCTCCAGTCCCCCTGTCCAAACGATTTTCAGCACGTTCCCGGGGCATATGCAGTGGGAAAACGTTATTCATCCCCTTATTTCCCCCCCCCCGGGGACTGACAATTAAGTGGCCTCTTCAAAAGACCTGAGCAATGGCAGGTGTCAGCATAAGCTCCCCTGGCTGAATCAAAAATACACAGGGGATATACGCTAAGAATTTTTGCCACCGGGAAACCGTATTTTTGATATCTCTTTCAGAATTAAAAGGCTTTTTCCACGGGGTTTTAAAAAGCGCTTTAGTTTACAAGCGCTTTTGGATCCACTGGAGTCCGCCTGTCGCCCAAGACGGGTCGCTATGACAAACACGCGCGGGCGTTCAGATGAGGGAAACCTGAAAGTTTCAAAAATGCAGCCTTTCAAAACGGGGCTAAGCTCGCTTTGAAAACCAGCAGGATCCCCATTGAAGCCCGGGGGTCTTTTAAGCGACGGAAAACTCATGCAAAAAGTTTGATCCACTTGGGGGCCGACAGAAGGACCCAAAAGGATCCTAAAAGCGCTTGTAACAGGGGGTAAACTCGTGTGAACAAGCCCTAAAATATCTTAAAGTAGTCTTTAAGCTGTAAATTCCTAAAAACCCGGTTAATGTTTAGTGAAGGGGACCCCATAAACCCGTTATGAATGTGCTCAAACAGTTTGTTTTGAGAACACTGCACTGCGAGACATAGCTTTGTTACTGAGATAACCTACCCGGGAAAAATTTAGGATTTCAGGTGTTATGGGATGACGGAGGTTTCAGCATCCTGTGGATTTTTCGTGCCCGGTTAAACCCCAAAAGGACTGGCCATTGGAGGGGGGAGACCGATCCTGGGAAAGCGGTATTTTTCGAATCATATAAGTAGAAAAATTTGCTGCGAAGGTAGAATATCTGGGCCTGTGGGCTAAGAGGGAGCCCCTCCCGCCCCAGTGTAGTACCCAGGAATATCTTTCTATCTTCGTGGGCCCCCTTCTCCAAACGATGTTTCGGATGATGATGCTGTTAAAATTCCGGGGGGAAGCTTTTACCTGTTTTAAGGGGGACAAGAGATGGGGGATGGTGGATCTCAGGGAAATTTCTCTTCTTTTGCCCGTTTTTTACCAGCTGTGCCGATAGATGATGCTTTTAAAAATTCCTGAGAAGCTTTTTACCCATTATAGGGGTGAGTAATATTTGTAATCCAATATCGGCTTTTTCCCTTTGTAACCAATAGTATGCGTACCCTTTCCTTTAAATTATTTAGCAAAAGTTATACAATATCACACTTTCATCTTGTAGTTTTATGTAATCACTAAATTTTTCAATAATAAAGTAAAAAAAAGCATTTGATGTTTCCTTCTTTAAAGCCGTATCTGACCCCATAAATAGTTGGCAAAAAAAGGGTACTCCCGTCCGCTTGCAAAATCAAAAAATCGTTAATGCCTTTCTCTTTCAAACATGGTTAACAATGGGGGCTGGGGTTATAAAAAGGGGGGAAACATTGCATATCAGCATGTTGGGGGGGGGCTGTTTGCCGCTGTAACTCAAGGGGGGGCTTTTGCTTTTTAAAATGAAAGGGGATGCCCACGGGGCGGGACAAGGCATTTTGGT